>CAUYPK010005757.1:0-278696 GCA_963574355.1 Loris lydekkerianus | reverse complement strand
TATAATTCCTTTACTAGGTTTATACCCAGAAGACCAAACATCACAATATAACAAAGACATCTGTACCAGAATTTTTATTGCAGCCCAATTCATAATTGCTAAGTCATGGAAGAAGCCCAAGTGCCCATCGACCAACGAATGGACTAGCAAATGTGGTACATGTATACCATGGAATACTATGCAGCCTTAAAGAAAAATGGAGACTTTACCTCTTTCATGTTTACATGGATGGAGCTGGAGCATATTCCTCTTAGCAAGAAAAAGTATCCAATGTACTCAGCCCTACTATGAAGCTAAATTATAGCTTTCACATAAAGGCTATAACCCAAATATAGCACAAGACTATGAGGAAAGGGCCAAGGAAGGGGAGAGGAGGGGCGAGGTTAGAGTGGAGGGAGGGCAATGGGTTGAGCCACACCTATAGTGCATCTTAGAATGGGTACAGGCATAACTTACTAAAGGCAGAATACAAATGTCTACATACAATAACTAAGAAAATGCCATGAAGGCTACATTGAACAGTTTGATAAGAATATTTTAGATTTTATATGAAACCAACACATTGTAACCCTTGATTCACTAATGTACACAGCTATGATTTAACAATTAAAAAAAAAAAAAGAACCCTACTCTACCCAGAATCTCACACAACTCCAGTCTCTCTGGCACTAGGAAGCTGAAGAGGGTTCTGAGAGTCCTTGGTTGTAGTTGATACCAAGAGAATGACTGTTCCCATTATCTTTGTTGTACAATAAACACCCAAGACTTTACAACATAAGACAACCACCATTTTGGTTTGCTTTCAAATTCTATAGGAATTCCGGCATAGTGGGGTTGGGTCTTCTCCTCTCTGTGATGTCTTGTGCTTCCAAGGAGACTTCTGCACTCACATGTCTGGTGCCTGGGCTGGGGTGTCTGAGAACCAGCCAGTACATGTTTATTTGGCCTCTCCACATGTGTTGGGCTTCTCACAACATGGCGGCTGAGTTCTTAGAGAAGGCTTTCTAATAGGGAGTCTCTAGAGAGCAAGCATTGGGAGAACACCACGTGGAATCCACATGCATAGCCTTTTCTGATAGAGATCTTCCACCATGCTCTGTTGGTCAAAGCAGAAGCAAGCCTCACAGACCCACCCCTTTGATAGGAAGAGCACCAAAGAACTTTGGAGCCACACTTTACAATCACCACACTGACCAAGTGGATATTATCTCTACTAAGCTTGGAGATAGTACCTAGAGCCAGCAGAAGGCTAGAAATAAGCTAGTCTCTGAGCTGGGTGGAAGAAGACAGGTGCCGTAGGAGATGGCCTCAGCAAACTCCCTGGGATTGTCTCTCAGGATATGTGCACCTGCCCCACAAGAGGTGCCCAGAGAATTCATAGTGGCTGGCAAAGCTTCCCAAAGAAAAAGAGGCCTCTTGTCACCATTCCCCCCACCCCACCTTTGTTGCTATTCCTCTAGAATACCTCTTCACCCCCAAATTACCCTCCAGCAAAAAATCTGCTCCCACAAAGCATGCTGCTGTGTCTCATTGTTCCTCTATTAAGACACATCATTCACCAACACTACATTTCTTAAAAGATACCCTCAGCTGTCACTTACATAAGGGAACTTGGCAAAAACAGATGGAGCACTCCAGCAGTGCCTCTGCCTGGGGCAGTATATGCTTGGCATACACACCTTGAGTGCTTTGTTCCCCAGCAAAGTTCCCTCAGCTGGAAAGCTCCAAGGTGTGAGCAAGATCACAGAAAAGTGAGCAGAGGAAACTGTTCCTTTCTCCTCCAGATTATAAAACCACCCTCTCATCAATCAAATGGTTGGAGAAATCCATACAGCTACTCCCTAAAATCAGCAGGAGAGAGGAAGCACAATGCTGTCTAAAGAAAGAGGCTACACACAGAAAGAAGAAACATGCTACCAGGACGAAGGAGAAAAGAGCATTTGTGACAGAGGGAATGGCAGGTAGAAAGACGGGAGGCAGGAATGTGCCCACTTTGTTCCCCAAGTACATTGGGATAGCTGGTCCAGAGTAGAGTTTCTGGTTTTGAAAAGAGACCATTTGTGATTTTGCCTGCTCAAACGACACCCTCCTCCCCATTCAGGAAGCAGCTTCATCCCACGTGGTTCACCGTAGCCCTGGGATGGCCAAGTGACACAGGCCTGTCTCATCCTGCTCTCACTGCGCTTTTGACATCAGTTACTGGTCCAAAGACAGGCAAATGACCAGGCCAGGCCAACCAGAGCCCATTCTCAGGAATATTTCCAACTGGAGTGAGTGGGGGAGCTCTTTTCACTCTGCTCTCAAGAGGAGAGGCAGGAGAGTATAAGGGCTCATCAGTCAAAATAACTCAAGTTCAAAATCTCTTTAATGGGTTTTCAAGCTTGGGAAAGTTTCTCACCAAGGGCCCATTTCCTCATCTGTAAAATAAGGATAACCTTACACACCTCAGAGGTTCGTGCTATGGATTAAACAAGACCACCAATTCACATACCTCAAGTAATGCTCAGCACTTACTGAGAGCTCAACAGATAGTTGTTCTTCTTTAAAGATGGCGATCCCGAGCTGCTGTCATCACAGCACCTGCTTTAGAGGACTGGACGGCCTGAAGGAGGTAAGTCAGTCTTCAAAGGAAGCAGGAATGAGAGTAAATTGAACACCAGTAAACAACAACCTTTCTTCCTACAGCTTGGTTATAGGAATCAGTATAGTCATCTTTTTAAAAATTAAGCTGACTAGGGAGGCGCCTGTGGCTCAAAGGCGTAGGGTGCTGGCCCCATATACTGGTGGTGGCAGGTTCAAAGCCCACCCTGGCCAAAAACTGCAAAAAAAAAAAAAAAAAAAAAAAATTAAGCTGACTCGGCGGTGCTGTAACTCAGTGGGTAGAGCACCAGGCACATACACAGAGGCTGGTGGGTTCGAACCCAGCCTGGGCCAGCTAAAAAACAACATTGACAACTGTAACCAAAAAAACAGCTAGGTGTTGTGGCAAGCGCCTGTGTTCTCAGCTACTTGGGAGGCTGAGGCAATAGAATCGCCTAAGCCCAAGAGGTTGAGGTTGCTGTGAGCCATGACACCACGGCACTCTACCTAGGGCGACAGCTTGAGACGAAAAACAAAAACAAAAAATTTAAGCTGACTTGATTTTGATTTCTGTTAATGGCACCTGAAAAACACTTGAGTTGCATTTTTTAATGCAAAAATAGACTATATCCATAAGGTATTTCCCTAATTATAAAATCGACCTATTGAAACAATGCTAGAATTTTTAACCATTCTCTTTTTCTTGTTCCTTTCCCCCAAAATCACTTGCTAAGTTCCCAAGGATGCAAGTCCAGCTAGATGGGGGGCAAGAAGGAGGAGTCAGGATGGGGATATGGGCTCTAGATTTAGAGAAAAGGATTAAGCAGGCACCAGTCTTGTGGCCCCCAAATCGTAAGGATCCCCCAATCCCCTGACCTCCACCCTAAAAAACCAATGAAAGCCCAGCTCAGAATTCCATATCCCAAATCATAACCAAAATCAGAGTGGCAGAATCCTCACAAGAAACCAAATGGAAAACCCAAACAGATGGGAGAAGAATGCCTGCTCTCACGTTGCCATGTGAGAACAAATGTCATAAGCATACATGGGAAGAAAATATAATTATCTGCAACTGGTTTCAGCTCCACACCTGGAAAACCAAAGAGAATCAAATTAAAACCAAAAAAATCTGTTAAAATCAATAGGCAAATTCAATAAGATGGCTAGCTATAAAAATGTATGTATGAAATTCAATAGCTTGCTACATACCCACAACCAATTTGAAGACATAATAATAATAATAAAAGAAAAACATTCATATAAATAGCTGCTATCCAAGAAAGTTAAAAACAAAATGAAACAAATAGCTAAGTATAAACCTAATAAGAAATGTGCTAAACCTATATGAAGAAAAAATTTTAAATTCTAATGAAGCCCTTACATAACTTTTAAGAGTCTGGCAGATGATAAGGCAGAGCTGGAGAATAGATATGGCACCAGAGAATAGAAATCAGAGACCAAAGAGAAGCATGGAAGGGGCAGGAAGGCAGAGCCTGCGATTCTGCTGGAGCTAACCGATGTGTGGCTGCAGGTGCCTTCCCCAGGGACCACGGGCTGGACATGGGTGGGGAGGAGCTGACCCATCTTCTCTGAGGCATCTCTCCTCCCCTGGGGTCACATTGCACTCCAGGTTCCCAAGATTTAGGGGCAAACCAGGGGCTGAGTGAGCCAGCAAAGATAGACCCTAGACAGCAGAGGTATCACCATTAAAAGAAGCAACATCTATCCCAGAAACCAGAACCCCCATCTCTGCTCCCCAGTGCACATTTTCACTTTCAGGAGCCTGTATCTTGCCCCTGGGAGAGAAGAAACCCGGGACAAATATTCCTGCGCCCAGTTTCCTGAAGATGAATTTGTATCAACCAATTACCCAGGTCACAACTGGCACACTGGGATCCTTTCAAAGAAATAATTTTATAACTCTCAACCACACACAGACTGCTTGAGTACCAAATTGTGTGAAATGGAAACAGAACTAGAGTTTGAATCTTCCATTTGGAGGTAGTTTCTTGTCCACAGCACTCAGATATCTTGATAAATATATGTCTGCTTGTTTGATACGAAAAGCATGAGAAAAGAGGCAAGTAATCTCCCAACCTGATCCAGTCACCAGAAAATCTCTGCCTTAGCTCATTCCTGTGGGCTGAAAGTACTGAAGCCCTCCTTTAAAATGCAAATATCATCTAAGAAGGTTGACACATAAATCATTGTCTTTCGTTAATCTCACAGACCAGAGCAGTTTATCAATCACTAATTTTTTTCCATGCGACTCGCTAACTAGAGACGTGTCTAGACTAACTGAATAGGATGGAGGGAAGGCAGGCAGAACACCTGTGTTTTCACCTACAAAACCAGGAGGGAACGATTATTCATGAAATCCTGAGGTTCCACACATCCTGCTATAATCTCAATGTGTTCCCCCTACCCAAAACTTCATGTGTTGAAACTTAATCACCAATGAGATTATGTTAAGAGGTGGGACCAGTTTAGGAGGCAATTAGGTCATGAGGGCAGAGCTCTCATCAATGGGATTGGTGCCCTTATAAAAGAGGTTTGGGAGAGCTGTGTGCCCTTCCCTTGGACTTGGACTTCTCAGCCTCCAGCAAGAAATAATTTTCTGTTGTTTATAAATCACCCTGCTTGTTATAGCAGCCCCCACAGGATAAATGACCCCCACTTCCATCAGAGAGTTAAACCTACCTTGTACATGCATCTTGGGAATCCTGACACAATAGAGTCCCGCCCCATCCCATCTCCAGCATTTTAATCCAAATCTCTTTGTTCTGTTAGGCAGCTGATTGGGGGTTTTTTACTCATTTGACAAGTGGATCTTTTTGAAGTTCTCATTTAAAATAATTTGATATTCAAGCTGTATGTGTGTGGTTGAAAGTCATAAAACTATTCATCTGAAAGACCTCTCCTTTTCCCTCAGATACCAATTGAAGTGTGCAGCAGATCCCCCGAGCAAAGCTTGCTGCCTAGAAAACCCTTTTTCAGCAATGCATTGCCACCATCACTAAATTGAGTTATTTCAGCAGCCTTTGATGCTCTTTTTTTTTTTTTCCTAAGTATGCATATGAAAACTGAACAGCAGCATAATTTAATTCTTCAAGATTTGCTTTTTAATCACCAGGGTGATTCTTGTGGGGTATAGAGAGTTGACCCCATTTTCTCAAGTTGAAATTGATTTAGGTCAAATAATTCTTAGAATTTGAATTAGGTAGTTTTCTCCTTATTGGCATGAACTTGAAACTTCATTTTCCAGCAGCTGGGAACATCTGTGCTACCTATGAATCACAGATGATTTGCAGAAATTCAACATAGGCAAAGAAGGTATTCGCAACTCACTGAATTCTATCAGCAGAATTCTTCATGGTGATCTGAATTGGTGTTGAGATACAATTGTGTTAGGTGTCTGAATTTCTTTTGCAAAAAGGAAAATGAGATGATTACCAAGGACTAAAAATGTAATCAAAATAACACAACCATTTTGATGTTGAATAAGAAATCTTTCTGTAAACACTATGGCATATTATTCCAGAATGGAAATATTTACTACAAGGGGACCATATTCAAAACTATGCCATGGAAAATTAAGAGCTTTCTTCCCCTTAACTCAAATGTGCACCCACAGCATTATTGTCTGATTATTTATTCAATGACCAAGGAACAAATATATCTATCTATAATAAAGCACCCTACTATGTCAAAGTATTTATTCACACAGAGATCGAGTTTGAGTATAAATATTTCCATATGGTTTGTCAATTATCTTTCATAATAAAAATACCAGCTTAGGTTTCCCAACAGAAAAGGATCTTCTTAAAACACCAGATGATTAAAGAAAGCAAACAAAAGACAGACTTAATAATCAAAGACCTAAGACCAAAAACATGTCTAGTAAACCAGCAGCAGCTCTGCCGGTCAGCTGCCTGCAAACTTGGCCTTCGTTTATTTGACCATCTGGACACTCAATGAATTGAACACCTTGGCTGCTCAGTCCTCCTCTCACCATCCCAGTTCAAGGTTCTTTAGGAGGACAGGGAAGAGCTAGGGTAGACGCCAAACCTAAGCCCCATGCAATGTCAGTTTCAGGGAAGTTTTAGGGATTCCAACTGGATCAGGGTCTCAGGAGAGCTTTACTTCCCCACCAAGCCAACAGAAATATCACCAGCAGGAGAGAAAAGACTGAGACAGTCTTATACCAATTCAGTCAACACTTCCCAAGCACCCCTTACGTGCCCAGCACTGTGCTTGACCTTGCAGCCAGGGATTCCAGATCAAGGATTCAGGCTTGGGGTGATTAGGCATCTGGTATTTATCGAATGAAGAACTGGCTGAAGAGGAGGGCAGTGAGAATGCAAAGAATGAACAGAAAGGCACTGAACTGATCGTAATCACACAGAATACATTTCCAGAATTGGTAACTGGTAAGGCAGAGAAATGAAAGGGAAAGGGGCCGGGCATGGAGGCTCATGCCTATAATCCTAGCACTCTGGGAGGCCAAAGCAGAAGGATCACTTGAGCTTAAGAGTTCAAGTTTACAGTGAGCTATCACTGCACCACTGTACAGCCTGAGCAAGAGCACAACCCCATCTCTACCAAGAATAGAAAAATTGGCTGGGTGTTATGGTGGGTACCTGCAGTCCCAGTTACTCAGGAGGCTGAGGCAGGAGTATGGTTCAAACACAGGAGTCTGAGTTTGCTGCAAGCTCAGCTGATACCAAGGCACTCTAGCCTGGGCAATAGAGCCAGACTCTGTCTCCAAAAAAAGGGGGGGAAAAAGGAGATGAGGGGAGTCTGTAATCTGGAGAGGTAGAGAGGGAAGCCATGAGTTCAGGCTTAACCAAATATTGATCTCAATGATCTAATGTCCTGTGACTTCCCAGATGCCACACACAGATAACAGTCTGCCAGTTTCCTCTGGGAATCTCCATCCCAGAGTCAGAGGTGGGGTGGGAAGGAGATGGGAATGGGATGGGCAGTCAGGGACTGACCCAGTTACTCATCCCTTAGCTGTGCACACATGGAAGGGCAGAAAGAAGCCAGGTAGGAGTTCGAGGAAGCTTCCCACTGGAGCTCCCTGACCTGAGCATAAAAATGCCCAAATGTATCCTCAGTCTAAAGATGTCTGTGCTGGAAGTTCCTTCAGATGAGATTGCTAGACCACTGCTTCCCGAATTCCTGTCACCCACGGCCACTTTCAGAATGTTTGCCTTCTTCATTTTACACTCCTATCTACCATTTTCTTGATATTTTTAAATCAAGTCACATTTTATTTAAGTAAAGTTACTTAAAAAGAAAATTTTGTCACTGTTATAAAGCAAAAACCATTCTCACTTGCCATATTAATGTAAAATGTGAGGTAACCATAAAAATAAACATAATGAAAAGTGGTGTGATTATGTTCTAGCTAACTTTCAAAAACTAATGCCTGCTCTCTGTTAAAAGGAGATTAGCAAGAGCTAAGAGAGGTTGTTTATGACATATTAGCACCAAACTGGGATCTTCTCTTCAACAAATCAGAGCCATTAAAGGGAAATTCGTCGCCATAACGAGAAACAGTTACACAGCACCATGTGCAGGCACATACCTCATAACAACCCCCAAAGGCAGGTATCAGTCATACTGCCTTGAAAATTTGTAAACTGAGGAAAGGAGAGATTAAGTAACTTGCCCGAGGTCACTTATCTAGGAAATGGTGAGGCCAGGATTCAAACCCAGCCAGTCTGACTCCAGACAGAATCCCTTTCTCATGATGCAGCTGAATGCCATCATCTCTCGCCTAAAACCCTTTACCAGCCAAGAGCAGCCTGAATCAGAAGGGAGACGTGCCAGGACAAGCTCACACATTTAGAATGAGGACTAGGATTCACTATACCGTAACCTTGGTAAAAACAAACCCTGCTCTCAAGGTCAGTCTGCTTTATTAACAAGTACTTCTTTTACAATTCACTCATCATTACAGTTTCTAGGTAAACTCTGCCTGTTTCTCTACTTCTAGTTCAAATAGCCGTGTTCCTGCTTAAAAATAGCGGGCATAATTCAAGAAATGTGAACATCTAATACTTAATCTGGCCAGGTGTGATGGCTCACACCTGTAATCCCAGAGCCTTGGGAAGATTGCTTGAAGCCAAGAGTTTGAGACCAGCCTCTGGCAACACAGCAAGCCCCTGTATCTACAAAAAATAAAATAAAATAAAATAGCTGGATGCAGTGGTGTGCCCCTGTAGTCCTAGCTACTCACAAGGCTGAGGCAGAAGGCTCACTTGAGCCCAGGAGTCCAAGGTTATAGTGAGCCATGACTGCACCACTGCACTTCAGCCCGGGTGACAGAGTAAGACCCTATCTCAGGAAGAAAAAAAAAAAAAAAAAAAAAAAAAAAACACTTATCTGCAGTGTTTAAATCTTCAGCTTTACCATATTCAGGCTTCAAACCTTACCACACGATGAGGGAAACAACTCACCCACAACCCTGAGATTTCTTCAAGAAAAACTTGAGGGAGACAGAAAAAAAGAAGACCAAGCCTCCCCAGGTTGGGGTCTGATTAAAGAGGTGGCAATAATTCTAATTTTAGAATTATTGATTGAAGAGGAGACTTGGGTAATTGCTCAAGCCAGGGTTGGCAACTTAATATACTCATGTTTGGATTAGTTAACAGTTCAATTCCAAGAGGTTAGAATTGTAAATCCCAGGACTCCTGGCTTAGCTCCAACATGAAGCTCAGGACTGTCTGTGAAGTTGCCATTTACAGTCAATTTCCTCTGAGACAGACAGAGAAGAAAACTGGAAAGGGAATATTTGAATGTCAAGTGAGCACTTTTAATGGCCTGTGTTAGCCCCTGAAGAATCACAGTAAAATTGACAGTAGACATGCTGGGACCATGTGTTACCCGCTTTGGAGGGGCACGTTCTCTCTTTAGACTCTAGCAGGTCATGATGGTAGAAAATACATGCAATTGCTTTCCTCCTCCCCACCCATGCCTCCCACATCACCCCTCATCCCCTCACCCTCAGGGGCCTCCCCTGGTGTATCTCTGCTCCTTCTGACTGAAACCTCTCAATTAATGCTCCTAAAGCCACCTTGATGGTGTCCCTCTTTAAGGACAGGCCACAACCACTTTCTGGCATGGCCCTGGTGGCCCAAATGGGGAACTGGGAAATGATCTGTTTATAAAAGCTCATATTTGGCTTTGCTGCCTGCTAAATTACTTACATAAAAGGCCAGGTCAAGGTTGAGGCTGAAGCCAGGTCACTCCCTGATTGGACTATGTTTATAAAATTCCTGCAGAAACAAGCTAAAATAAGTACAAAGCCAGTGAAGGGGAAGGAGTTAGGGTCATTTCCTGCAGGAGATGACAGCCTGTCCCTTGGAGCCCAGCCAGGAAAATGCCAGTTCCTCTTTCAGCAGGCAGTTCACACGTCTCAATTCTCACTTCATAACAGCAGGGTCCTAACTTTCAACTCAAACACTGCAGAGCTCTCCACCCACCTCCTTGCCCTTTAATGACCTGCTGTTTTCCTAAATGAGGGATAATGGTGTTTTCTTACCCTTTCCAAGCTAAAATGATAGAAGGGCCCCTCCTTCCCAGGCTTTGGTGAGTTGGGAAAAAGATTCCAGGACTATATTAATGTGCTTGACTTTTGCTGTAAGAGAAAGAGACTTGTCTTGTAGACTTTCACTCTGGGATGAACAGAAAAGCCAGGCCCAGACCCAGCAGCAGGGTTTCTGGGAAGCTAATGAGGCCCGCTCCAAAGCCTTGGGTCTGGGGAAGGTATGACTTACAAGGCCAATGATTTCATAAAATTTGCAAAAATAAGTCACTTTTGTATTCTTTTTCTTTTTGGGGGGAGGGGGGTGGGGCTGTGTTTGAACCCACTACCTCCAATATATGGGGCTGACACCCTACTCCTTGAGCCACAGGTGCTGCCCTATATTGTTTTTCTTAAAGAAGTCTCCTAAGATAGTATTACTTTAAGGCCTCACAAAATCCAAACCTACCCTGGCCAGACCTGGCACTGTGCCCATAGCCCCCTGCTCTGATTTGCACAACATGAAGCTTCGCCACCAACACTAACTGGTTGACGCATTAACCATAGAAATCACAGGGTAAAGGAAGGAGGAGTGGGACCCTCCCTACCCCCCAAGAGGGCCTCCAAGGGAGCAGATGAGGAGCAAGGCAGAGAACTGTTCCCAAGGTCCTTCAGACTCAGGACAGTCAAGGCTGCCTGCTATAGCAGAACAGGCTGCCTGAGCTCCATACACACCCCACCACTTACTGCTGGTGACCTTAAGCAGCTTACTTGACCTCTCAGTGCCACAGTCCCCTTCTTGGTCAAATAGTAACTACCTCATTGGGCTGTAAGGATGGTAACAAAAAAAAAGAAAGTACTGGCTGGTGCCCATCCCAAATCTGCCTGCTCTCTCAAACATGACATGTGTAGCTAAGGTATTCTATAGGGAATACCTATAGACTACTGGACATTTTGTCATTTGGATCACTTTCCAGACAATAACATGACCCTCCTTCAAATCCTCAGGAGACCAGCTCCCCTCACCTACAGAGTGTTTCTACACCAGCAGTGGAGATCTGTCCCAGGCAGGGCCCCCTCCACCTCCCCACATCCCCCCTACTTCCTCTCACACAACCCGCCCTTTCTGGCTGGGCTCTCCTGGGATCAAGCCACGCTCCTCCAAGCTTCAAAGCTTGGGTTTCCCTATCAGAACTGCCTTTCACCCTCCTTTCTAGATCTGAATCTGAATTCCTATGACACTCAGTTATTTCCCTCTCCTTCATTCTTCCACTTACCGAGTGCCCTCTGGCTCCACAAAGAAAGCACTGCTTTGTGTTCATGATAACGAATCGTCTGAGTTTCCAGCAAAGAATGAGAACATGAAAAGGGAAGCAGCACTGTGGGGAGGGGCTTCTACTTGAGTCGCTCATTTATTCAAGTAAAGGTTATCAGGTGCCACCACACGTGTAGGCTCTAGCAGGAATACAGTGCTGTAGAGCAGTGAGCACAGGAATCACCTGTGGGCTTGTGACCCCGTGAAGATGCATTTCTAACAAGACCTCCGAGGATGGGATGCGGCTGTTTCAAGACCACACTTTGCTTAGCACGGCCACAGAAGGCAGCCCCCACTTAGTGACCAATCTGTGATAATTCATAATTCGCTAGTCGTCTCTGAGCATGCTCACCCACCCATTCATGCGTTCTGGCCTGAACCCGAGTCTCTGCACGCGCTCTTCCCCTCTGAAACACTGCCCAGTCCCTCCCTGCAAGCTGGGCCCTGCGGCATTCCTTACATAGCTCGCTTCTCTGCAACAGCCTCTCCCTGTCCTCGCACAGACACGCACACTCACACACACATACACACGTCTCCATTTCCACTTTGTATTTGTTATTTTCGCAGAACTTTCCAGAATTTGCGTTAGGTATTTGTTTACTTGTCTTTACTAATACAACAGAAACTCCATTTCTTTTTATTTTCCTTTTCTTTTTTCTTTTTCTTTTTCTTTTTTTTTTTTTTTTGAGACAGAGTCTCACTTTGTTGCCCAAGCTAGAGTCCAGGGGTGTCATAGCTTGCTGCGACCTCAGACTTCTGGGATCAAGCTGTCCCCCTGACTCAGCCTCTGGCATAGCTGAAACTACAAGTGCCCATCACAACCTCCTGCTAATTTTTAATTTTATAGAGACAGGGGTCTCTCTGTGGCTCTAGCTAGTTTTGAACTCTTGGCCTCAAGCGATTTTCCTGCCTCCGCCTCCCAGAGTACTAAGACTACAGGCATGAGCCACAGTGCCCAGCCAGAAACTCCATTTCTGTTTTATTTTTCTGTGTATCCTTGTTGTCTAGCACAGAGCCTGGAAAACAGCAGGTGTTCAATAACTAATTCCCTCAACAATATTCGGAAAATACTTACTCTGTGCTAGACACTGTTTTAGGTGCTGGGAATATAAGAGCTGACAAAACTGGCAAAAATAATTCTACTCTTGGGGCATACATTTTCCTGGGGGGGACCAATAATAATCAATAAATATAATAAATCGTTGTAGAATATGCTATAGTGTTAAGTGCTGTAAAAAAAAAATTGAGCAACATAAGGGGGCAGGAGTGTTTGGAGCAGGGGAAGCTGGATTGTGGACTGAGACTGTAAACTGAGAGGTCAAGGTGGGTTTCATACAACAATGACATTTAAGCAAAGACTCGAGAGTTGAGGGAGTTTGCCATGTGGCTATTTTTGGAAAAAGCTCTCTAGTTGCTGTAAAGTCCCTAACGCAGCACTGTGTGTAGAACTTTCTAGGATGATGGAATTGTTTTCTGTCTGCGCCGTCCTTACAGTAGCCCCTGGCCACCCATGGGGAGAGAAGCTCAGAAAGGTAAAACAGGATGGGAAGGACTCCGGCGTTTATTCCACGTGAGACAGGCAGAGCAGTGGCACAACATGTTTTCTGTTTTCAAAGGATTCCTTTAGTTGCTGTGTTGAGAACAAACTGTTGGAGCAAAGGATAACCCCAGACAGACCAGATGGGAGGCTGGTAGAGGCAGCAGGGTCAAAGACGATGCAGGTTATGTCTCTGGGAAAGAGATGCTAAGTGTCAAGTTCTAGATAGATTTTGAAGGTTGAGCCCACAGGATTTCCTGACAGGGGCTGATTAAAACATATATTAAGCTCCTAATATATGCCAAGCACTAGCTATGAACTACTTCTGAGCCAGACTTGTCAGAGAAATGTCACCCAAGCTTTGACTAGTACCAGCTATTTTTAAGACAGATGGCACCGTGGGGCATTTCTCATTCTCAAGGTCCTACAATTTGGTCTTCAAACATTGCCTCTTCATATCAGAGCCAATACAGCCTGCTGGCACTATGAAATTTGTTGTTATTCTTCTTATTATTCACCCAGCATCACTCCATGGTATCTACATTAAGAAAATAGATGGCTCGAGTTCTCCATAAATCCTTCATTCTCCTGTTTTATTTCCCTGTCCATCACCTCCTCATTTACTCTTACTATCCAGGTTTCGGCATTCAAGGCCAGGCCAGCCCTCTCGAGGACTTCCATCTTCCTCTTCGCACATCTGCCCTGTCCTCCTGAGACTCACACAGCCTGAGGATGGGCAATGCAGTCATCTGTCTTCTGTAACCATATGGATAAGATGTAGTCATTACCGTTGTCGGCATTGTTGTGCTTTGGAAGCTAATTAAGACAATTAGCTATTAAATACCAAAAACAATTAAGCTAATTGAAATAAACCATATGCAAGTTTACACCCTTGCGTAGACAAAAAATTAACATGTGGCTGAATGGTGGTACTACAGATATTCTGATGCCAAAATAAATCAGGGAATACGGGGGCTGAAGAGGGAAGTGTCTTAATACCCAATCAGTTTACTGGCACATAACATTTCCAAAAACATTTGGCTTTATTTTTGGAGGTTTCTTCAATACTGAAAAAAAAGTAAATTCCCATCCAAATGTATCTTTCAGGCTATAAAACAGCAAAATTGTGCTGTTATCCTGTCTCTGACTCAACTCAGTGGCTAGATGCAGCCTCCAGAAGCACTCAGCTTTCTCAGGGGACCTCTGACAATTATCTTTAAGTTAACCACATCTCTAGATGGAAAGGAGATCCTGTGGCTTTAGGTGGTAACTGGCAGTTTTAGACCATATATATAATTTCCAAAACAGTTTATGGAGAACTCGAGCCGGAGGAGGGAAGAGGAGCTATACAAACCAGGGGAGGCTCTGTAAGGAGTGGGTGTTTATCTGGAATATTTTCAGCTGCATGTGCCAAAAAACTCAACTAGAATTTGCTTAAGCCAAAAATGGAATTTGCTAGGAGGGACAAGCTGCTGAGACCAAGAACTCAGGGGCTCCCAGGGACTCAAAAGGACTGTCTGTCTGTCTCTCCTTTCTGCCTAGCTCTGTGTTAGCCACACTGTGGCTGCAGAGAGGCCCTCCCTATGTGGCAAGGACCATGGATGCTACCAGAGACAGGTTAACAGCCTTAGTGGATGAAGAGAACTCTTTATGCCCAATGTCCATTTCCCCTTGTCTATTCAGACCCACAGACAATCCTCATAGCTGCCTTACAAGGTAGAATAGCTGATGGGACTTCACCCAAAGACCCACCTCTTGGAGTAAAAGGTCGTGGAAGAGCAAAGCTAATAGCTATGCAGTCCCTAGATCAGGATGCTAACAGAAGAAGGATGGGAATTTAATAGAGAGTAGACACAACAGTGCCTAGGGAAAAGTGTAGAGATATCTGAATATTCCTAAGTCTTCATTTTTTTTCTTTGTAGTTTCTCCATCCTACCATTTCTGTGCTGAATATTCAAACGAGATTATAAACAGCCAGGATTCCATTGTCCCAGCGTCTGCCTCAGCCACAATCCACAACTGCCTCGGTACAAGATGAAAATAGCTATGAGGTTGAGAAGAAATAGCATAAGGAAAACCCAGCTTCTTCATCCTCTCATAACTGAGACATTATCCTTCTTTTTTTTTTTTTTTTTTTTGATATGGGGCCTCAAGCTGTTGCTCTGGGTAGAGTGCCATGGCTTCACAGCTCATAGCAACCTCCAACTCCTGGGCTAAAGCGATTCTCCTGCCTCTGCCTCCCAAGTAGCTGGGACTACAGATGCCTGCCACAATGCCCGGCTATTTTTTATTTTTTATTTTATTTTATTTTTTATTTTTTTGGTTGCAACCGTCATTGCTGTTTGGCGGGCCCAGGCTGGATTCGAACCCACCAGCTCAGGTGTATGAGGCTGGCTATAGCAAACAAAACTACTGTAAACATCTGTTTACGCATTATTGCATATAAGTCTTTATTTCTCCAGAATAAATGCAAGAATGCAATTAGTGGGACATAGAGTAGTTGCATATTTAGGTTTTTAAGAAACTGTCAGACTCAGCTCAGGCCAGCTAAAACAATGACAACTGCAACAAAAAAAATAGCCGGGCATTGTGGTGGGCACCTGTAGACCCAGCTACTTGGGAGGCTGAGACAAGAGAATTGCTTAAGCCCAAGAGTTTGAGGTTGCTGTGAGCTGTGAAGCCACAGCACTCTGCTCAGGGACTCTGTCTCAAAAAAAAAAAAAGAGAGAGAGAGAAACTGTCAAACTGTTTTCCAAAGGAGCACTCTCATTTTACCTTCTCACTGGGAATATATAAGCAAGGCAGTTTCTCCACATCCTCACCAGCATTTGATGATGTCACTATTTTTTCATTTTTCTTCCCCTCCCCATACCGATAAGTGTGTAGTGATATCTCATTGAGGATTATTTAATTATTTTCTTTTATTTTATCTTATCTTATCTTATTTTGAAACAAGATCTTACTCTGTTGCCCAGACTAGAGTGCAGAGTCACAATCATGGCTCACAGCAACCTCAAGCTCCTGGATTCAAGGGACCTTCCTACCTCAGCCTCCCCAGTAGCTGGGATTACTGTTGTACGCCACTCCACCCAGCTAAATTTTTTTGTTTAGTTTTTTGGTAGAGATGTGACTACCTGTTGCCTGCACTGATTTTGAACTCCTAGCCTCCTGAAGTGCTAAGATGACAGGTATGAGCTACGTACCCAGCCTCCCTGTGGTTCTAATTTGCATTTTCCCAATTGCCAATAAGGCTGAACATCTTTTCATGTGCTTATTTGCCTCTTCAATGAAATGTTTCTTCATGCCTTTTGTCCACTTTTTTTTTTTAGAGACAGAGTCTCACTTTATTGCCCTTGTAGGGTGCTGTGGCATCACAGCTCACAGCAACCTCCAACTCCTGGGTTTAGGCAATTCTCTTGCCTCAGCCTCCCAAGTAGCTGGGACTACAGGCACTCACCACAATGCTGGGCTATTTTTTTGTTGCATTTTGGCAGGGGCCAGTTTTGAACCCACCACCCTTTGTATATGAGGCTGGTGCCCTACCCACTGAGCCACAGGCACCGTCCCTTTTGTCCTTGTTTCCATGTTTTAATTGGATTGTTTGGTCTTTTGATGTTGAATTTGGGGAGCTTAGATTATTTATCTGAGACTTTCCCTTTTCTAACGCATGCATTTAATGCATAAATTTTCCTCTCAGCACTTTTTTAGCTGTGCCCCACAAGTTTTGACATGTTATATTTTTGTTTTCATTCAGTTCAATAACTTTTTTATTGCCCTTGAGAATTCTTTTTGATTTGAGGATTACTTAACTAAATGACTAAAATATGTCATTTAGTTTCCAAATGTTTGCAGATTTTTCTATTATTTTGTCTAGTGTAATTTCATTGTGGTCAGAAAACAAACTCCGTGTTGCTTTTATTCTCTTGACTCTATTGCAACTTGCTGTCTGACTCAGAATATGATCTGTCTTGGTATGTTTCATGACCACCCAAAAAGAATATGTGTTCTGATGTTTGGGGATCAGTGTTTTACAAACGTCAATCCTGTTTGTTAAATATTGTTGTTGAATTCTTCTATATCCTTGCTGATGTGATCTATCAATTGTTGAGAGAGGGGTGCTGAAGTCTCCAACTCTAATTGTGATTTGTCTGTTTCTCTTCTCAGTTCAATTGGTTTTTGCTTCTCATATTTTCAACCCTGTCACGTGGTACCTGTACTTTTAGGATTGCTATGTCTTCTTGGTGGATCGACACATCGTTAAGTGGTATCTCTCTCTGTCTCTTACTGCTGAGTGATAGTGAAGGTCCTGACCCTGTGTGAGGCCTCCTTTGACCCCATCCAGTGGGAAGGAGACAGGATGCTACATTTCTGCCCAGTGGGGCAGGAGGCCCAGGCTCTACTTGACCCACTACGACACCATCCTATCATGGGTTGCTGAGGCACCTTGGGAGTTTGTCAGGGTTGGAAGTCCAAGCTCCCAGTTGAACTTTTGTTGGCCTGAGTGGAGATGGGAACACAGTATTTTCTGAGGTGTTTGGTGATTATTGTCTGAAAGTTTTCTGTCTTGTTCTGTTGCTTCCTCCCTCTTATTTCAGAGAGAGAAAGCAGACTTCATTGGGGCTGTTGTTTTTGCTCTTGTCTGCATCTGTTGTCATTTCTGGGTTACCAGCTTGTCCACTCCAAGTCTGGGAAATAGTTGGCAAAAAGAAAACTCCAGGAACTGACTGATGTGAGTTTCAAGACCCCTAGCTGGTCTGACTCCTTCTCTCATTTCAGACTCTTATATTTCTTTTATACTTTGAAGAAAGAATAAGACAAGTACACTGACGGTAATTTACTTTTTAATTATGGCTATGGTTGACAACCAGCTCACGAGTCCCTGAAATTTTCACAAGCAGGTCCAACAATGTGGCTCCAACACTACCAGTGTGAGTCTTGGAGCTAGAGCTCGCCTTCCCCCACAGAACTGAACTGCCACACACCTCTTCCCCAGCCTTCTCAGCCACTTGGACACAGACACAGGGAATAAGCTTGGTTGAAATCTTGGTTGAGACACCTGAGACCTTGAACCAGGCATTAGTGATGGACAGATGCAAAAAAGCAGGACAAGGCCAGGCCCAGTGGCTCTTGCCTATAATCCTAGCACTCTGGAAGGCTGAGGCAGGTAGAACACCCAAGCTCAGAAGTTCGAGACCAGCCTGAGCAAGAGTGAGACCCCGTCTCTAAAAATAGCCCAGGCGCTGCGGCGGTGCTGTAGTCCCAGCTACTCAAGAGGCTAAGGCAAGAGGATGGTTTGAGGTTGCTGTGAGCTATGAGCTATGACTCTAGCTAGAGTGACAAAGTCAGACTTTGTCTCAAAAAAAAAAAAAAGGAAAGAAAGAAAGTAGAAAAATGCAAGATAGTGAAGAATCCTCCTGGTGGCCCTTTCATGGGCAGCAGTGGCAGCGATACCAGGGGCACAACCCACCACTGGGGGCTCAGCAGCAGCATCTCATGTTCAGTGACAACAGCACCATTCTCACCAGACTTTTTCTGTGGCAGATCTTTGACCGTGGTTCTGACCAACATTGGTTCTGAGTTGGATTCTCTTACTCTTCCAGTGATTCTGTGAGTGGCCTTTTAATAGCCCTATTTCTACCTAAATCATCTGCAGCTGGCGTCTGTTGGGTGCAAATAAGAATTCTGACTGATGTATATTCCCCCTAGCTCTCAGCAGCAAATCCCCCCAGGAAACAAAAGTCTGAGCCTTTACCACAGAACATCCTTATTCTTGCTCAGGGGAAATTCTTTGAGGACTAAATAACAGCAAACAGAGCAGTGGAACTCAAATTAGAAGGGCTTATTGAAGAGGGCTGCTGAGACCCCAAAGCCATCACAACTTAACCTGCTCTCTTAGTTGGCAAATACCCCACTCAGCGATTCTGATTCTCCCGTGCAGTGAGCATGCATTTAATTAGAGTCTCTCCTGTGCCATGAGCAATTGTCATTGGGGAGAGTACACTCTCTAGCCTGACCTTGGAAACAAGACAATCCCATGACATTAAAATCTTATTTTTCCCTTCTCCGCATCCCCCTCCCTCTCCCTCCTCCTGCACTGCTGAAGATGCTGGTGGGGAAAGTATTTTATGTCCTTGAGGGTGGCTTTTGTGCACTGAAAAGACCATTCTAAGGTGTACTTGGGTTTTGAAAATTAGTATTTGATTTATTAAATTTATAGATTTTAAATTTTATAGTTCTTCTTAAGCTTTAAAATCAGCTTAGGAACCTTATCTTATTTATAAGTCTGGCAAATATTAACAATCGCTTTGACAGGGCTTTTGATGAATGCTTAGTCTCATTTGCACATTTAGTTAATTAAGCCTCTTTAACATTTTAAATGGCATTTAATAAATATAATATATTCAGTCCCTTTTTAAGAACTTCATCTGAACGGTAAGCCTTCCCAAGCACAAAAATGATCCTTATAGATTTAATAAATTTAACATATAAGACACAGTGAACCTTAAATTCTCTTACATGTCCAAACTATATGTAACTTAGAAGTATTTCAATTTGAAATCACGAATCTCAATCAATTATTCAAGTACAGATATTAAAGTGGAATATTAAAGGTGTGCTAGTATTCTAATAGGCCAAATTTTTTAAATTTATTTTTAATTTTATTTTTTATTTTTTTTGTTGTTGTTGTTGCAGTTTTGGCCAGGGCCAGGTTCGAACCTGCCACCCTTGGCATATGGGACCGGTGTCCTACTCCCTGACCCACAGGCACCACCCTTAAATTTATTTTGTTTTAGTTTTAGAAACAAGATCTCACTCTGTTACCCAGGATAGAGTACAGTGGTCCCATCATGCTCCCTGTAACCTTGAACCCCTGGACTCAAGTGATCCTTCCACCTGAGCCTCCTGAGTAGCCTGAACTGTGAGGCTGAGCCACTGTGCCCAGCCCAAATTCTCTTTAAAATTGTGCATAGGTAAACTATTATACAATAGAACCTCTATCGTTGACCATCTCCCTACATAGACCTCCTCCTAACTTAGACCTACTTTTCATAGACTGGACATGCACCATATGTACTCAACGGAAGGTCCTTGTGTTGGCCACCTCCATATATTGACCAGTTTGTTACAGTCCTTTGGGAGGTCAACTTACAGTGGTTCTAGAGTATATACATAAATTCCTTAAGTTGAGAATATTAAAAATATTGTTTATTTGCCTCAAACTGTGTGCTTAATCTACTTTTTGTGTTTGTTTATTTTTTTTGGGGGGGGGGACAGAGTCTCACTATGTCACCCTCAGTGGAGTGCTGTGGCATCACAGCTCACAGCCACCTCAAACTCTTGGGCTTCAGCGATTCTCTTGCCTCAGTCTCCCAAGTAGCTGGGACTATAGGTGCCTGCCACAATGCCTGGCTATTTCTTTGTTGTAGTTGTCATTGTTGTTTAGCAGGCCCAGGCTGGGTTCAAACCTGCCAGCCCTGGTGTATGTGGCTGGTGCCGTAGCCGCTTGAGCTATAGGCACTGAGCCCTACGACTGATTTTGTATTGATTTCACCCTTAAAATATATGACTGTATATTTGTCCATCTGCCACTGAAGAATCCTGCATTCTTTTCATATGCTTCTTTTCTCAACATTTTATCTAATTGAATTCTGGTGATCTTTCACGGCTTTGTCTGAGATCTTGAGATTGTTTCCCCAAAACACTGTTCTGCCACACCCTGTGTGGTCCCTGAGTTCCCGATTCCCCTGGGAATGCGAAAGTGGGCTCCCTCACGATCTATGCTCCCTTCAAACTGGTGAGACTAAAGGAAAAATTTCCTAAGTTGCGTAATTCTGCCAAGATGTTGTTAGAGGTTCCCAGAGCCCTTTACCTTCTGCTTCTCCCACCAAGCCCCTCCACCCTGCAACAAGCACTGCCATGGTCATGTCTGCTGGAAGAACAAGATCTACACAGGAGGCACTAGAGCCAAATTCCTAATCTCCCAGAGGATGAGGCAACATAAGCAAAGTTACCAGCTAGTGCCTGAGCTGGGACTAGAACCCAGGACTTCTGACTCCCTGTTCCCATGTTCTGGCCACTCAGCTGCAAAACCAGCAGAGCAAGGAAGGCACTCACAATCACAGCCCCAACCAACCAGCTCAAACATTAAAATGTGCTGCTTGATAAATAGAAATAGACATGGTTCCTACCCTCAAGCTTACTTTCTAAAATAAATATGCACACTGTGTATTTGTCTTTCCATATCAAGGAGAAGCAATAATAAGAAATAACTTTCGACCACAGTGGAAATGGAGGTGGACGTCATCCATGGAAACACTATGTTGGTTTAGGACAATGGTTTCAACCCTGGCTCCATAGTAGAATCTCCAGGGGATTAAAGGGAAGATGGAGGAAAGGGATATTTTCAGAAATACTAGTGTACGGCTCAGCACAGTGACTCACACCTGCAATCCAAGCACTCTGAGAGGCTAAAGCAAGAGGATTGCTTGAGCTCAGGAATTTGAGACCAGCCTGAACAAGAGAAAGACCCCTGGCTCTACTAAAATAGAAAAATTATCCAGGCATTGTGGCAGAGATCTGTAGTCCCAGCTATTTGGGAGGCTGAGGCAGGAGGAACACTCAACCCAAGAGTTTGAGGTTGCAGTCAGTTATAAGGACTCCACTTTACTCTAACTCAAGCAACAGAGTGAGACTGTCTGTCTCAAAAATATATAAATAAATTTATATTTATTTAATAATATAAATTATATTTATATTTAATATAACATAAACATATATATTTATGGGCACAGTGGCTCACACCTGTAATCCCAGCACTTTAATAGGCCAACACAGGAGGATTGCTTGAGGCTGAGAGTTCAGAACCAGCCTGAACAACTCAGTAAGACCTATCTCTAAAAAAAGAAAAAAAAAAAATTATTCAGGCATGGTGGCATGCACATAAAGTCCCTACTACTCAGGAGGCTGAGACAGGAGGATCACTTAGGCGGGGAGTTTGAGACCAGCCTAGGCAACAGAGCAAGACCATGTGTTCAAAAAAAAAAAAAAAAATACCACCTGTGGAGGTGAGACCCACACATCAGTTAGCCAGAGTTTAAGAACCTCTGGCTTGAAACAATGATTTCAAAAACTTCAGCCCTTTCCACTATCATTGCCACAACTTTTGCCACATACACATAAACTGTAAGTACAGTTATAAACATAGTACTTTTTCTCCAAATCAACTCACTATTTTAGCTTACCCTATCTTTACTTTAGTCTTACCCTATATACATTTATTTTTTTCTAATACTCATGAAAATACATAACTGTAAACAGTTAAACTATCCAAACTAAGATCATCTCACATTCCCCCTTTGGTGCCCTTCTCCACTTGAAAAAACACTGCCCAGGGACTCCCCTGATTCTGGAGACATGTCCCCCCAGTTCTGGGTTCTTTCCCGTCGCTTTGGGGATTTGCTTTGTATTTGTTGACATGACTTGGTGATTAAAAAATGTTGTTTGTTGTGTGGGCCATGCTCATGGGGGAAAAAATCCCCCCTATTTCAAAAGTCTGATATCTTGACCAGCTGCTCTAGGCCCTACAATCTAGGCTGGATGTCCCTGGAAAAGAACCCATTTCCTACAAGTTGTCCTCCCTAAACTGTCCCCACCTACCTCCTCTTTTCCTGACCCTTGAAAAGTTGTGTGACCTCCCTGGTGCCACTCGAGCATGAGGACCACTACGGTCTCTTACAACAACCTGAGAAGAATGCACAACTCACCAGCTCACCATTCCCAGGAGTGGGAGGCTACACACACTCCAGACCCCTATTGCGCCCCTGTACCCTGTACAGTGGGGCATCTCACTACAAAGACATCACCTGGAAGACTTCAGGACAGCAGGCTCAAGACCCACTCCCTAGCAACTTGCCCCCTGCAAAAACTCTCCTGACCAAGGACAGAAGTATTCTACAACATGTACACTTAAATTCCCATTAAACATATAACAGAATGAGAGCCATTGTGACAGGAGGTTAGAAAACATAAAAATTCTGAGTAATTCTTAAAGTATGTTCCAACATCACTAGCATTTGAGTTATAAAGGGACAGGGTTTTGGAACTTGTCAAAAAGTAGATTACAACCCATAGCTTAGTGGTTAGAGCACCAGCCACATACAACAGGTCTGGCGGGTTTAAACTTGGCCTGGGCCTGCTAAACAACAATGACAACTACAGCAAAAAAAAATAGCCAGGCATTGTGGCCAGCGCCTGTAGTCCCAACTACTTGGGAAACGGAGGCAAGAGAACCATTTGAGCCCAAGAGTTTGAGATTGCTGTGAGCTGTCACACCACAGCACTCTATTGAGGGTGACATAGAGAGACTCTGTTCCCCCCCCCCAAAAAAAAAGTAGATTCCTTGACCCCAGCAAAATCAACTAAGGCAGAATCTTTGGATATAGCCCAGGAGCTGACAATGTGATCAAGTTCTTTGGGTGACTTAAGAACAGACAGACCCCAAGACATCACATGAAACACTGCCCTAGAGGAAGGGGTAGGGCTGGGCCCCCAAGGGCTGAGCATAAGGACAGCCTCCCAAAACCCCACCAAAATGCCTACCAAGGCCCTATACAAGGTGGGCCCTCCAAAAAAAACAAGATGAAGAAGATGGTCTAGTACCTCTGGCATTAGGATTTTAAGGAGCTACATATGGAGTAGGAACAGGACAGCCAAAATGACCCATGGGACCCCCCCCTGCTGGTTCCAGCCCCAGGGCCAGCTTTCAGGCAGAGTGGTTCCCTATCCACCCCCATCTTATCTCCTGCAGTTCCTGGGGATGATGGTGGCACTGTGTCTTCCCAACAACTGCACCACCACTGTCTACTCATCAGTGTGGCACGCAGGGTGTAGCACTGCCAGCCTCTCTCCTGCAGCTGGCCAGGAAAGAAACCAAAAATGCCTCTTTGGGTTTTGAGGGTATCATTACCAGCAGCCACCAAGAAACTGACACTGTGATGGAAACCACTAAACATGAGAGTCAAAACATTTCCAGAATTCTTTCAAAGCTCTACTGGTGTCACTTTTGAGCTTCATTGGATCCTAAATGGGACAGAATCTGTGACCGCTGGGTCTTTCCTTCTCTGTCACTGCCTCACTGCTCACCCCCATGTCCTCTCTGCACTCCAGTGGCCAAGCACCTGGGATGCACTGGGGTACAAAGACTCAGACAAGGCCTCTGCCCATCTCACTTAGAGGGAGACAGACAAACGCAACCAATGGGTGCACAGCAGGAGAGGGGCATGGCAGGGTGTACTAATGACCCTAGAGTGAACATCCGGTGTGGGGCCTCCTGGATGCTCCCCCACCATTGCTCCCAGCCCCAGCCCCATCTCCAGCTGTGCCCCACCTCTGTGTCCCACATATCCCATGGTCCTGAGCCCTGTCCCAGGAACAAAAGTCATTAAGGAGCTTCCTCCTCCTCCTCCACATCCCCAAAATCCAAATATGACTCATGCACCACCCAGAGGACTGATGGCTGTCTGCTTAGTCAGCACTTAACAATGCATTGTTCAATAAAAAGACACAGTTCCAACAAAATTAAAAATAATCCCAGGAGCAGTCTCCAATATTAAATCTTCTTTCCAGAACATAAATTCTACAAATATTGGAGTTTGCTCTTTGCACAAGTGGTGAGTCACAACTATGTAATTTACTTATCTAGAAACCAAATCCCTCACTTTGGATTTCCTCATTTGCAACATTGGATTCAATCCACCATTCTGTGCTTGCCCAGAACCCGTTTTATTGTTGTCATCGGCGCTGGCTTAATCGCCAGCTGCACCGGCAGCACCTGGTGCAAGTGCCCTTGAGTTCTTTTTCACCTTTCCTTTGCTGCTCAGAATTCCCTTTCAGAACTCCAAGTGTCACCCGGCATGATCATTATTTGAGTCACCTGATACAAGAAGAGATGTCACACAAGCTGCCAAATGGGACACATTATTGCCAAGTCCTGTGCCCTAAAGGAGGAGCCCAGGGCAACCTGAGCAGATGGTCTTTGAGCTCTTACAGCCAGAAGCTGTCATGAGCATATCAGACATCTCGAGTGAGCTAAATCCTCAGCATGAACAAGGAAACGATAGCCGCCTCTTTGTCCAAAGTGAACTAGCCCTCCTCTGGGCCTAAAGCAGGCTTAAACTTGTCCGGGATGAAAGTTTGGGGTACCCATAACCTGCAGCAGAAAGCCCAAGGGAAGGAAAAAAATGATAAAGGCTGGATGTCTTTATCAGAAGGGTCTCTGACACCCAGCATATGCCCACTCTCCAAGCCACTTCCAGTGCAGAGTGGATGGCAGCAGGGCTAGTCATTCAAAAATATCATAGCCTTTGTCCCCTTTTTACCAACTGGGCTATTACAGTCCCCAGAGCTGTGCCACCAGGGCTGGTGGGTGCTCCTCTCTGCACCTTGAAGAAGGCCTTGATCAAGGGGTCCAGCCCTCCAAGAGGATAAGGTCAGAGGCTCAGTGAAGAGAAAGTCAGAGGAAACACAGGGGCTACAGAGCCTTTGGGACAAACTCTGAATGTTCCCAAATGACATGTTCTCTGACCATCCAGGCCCTAGGCCAGGCCCGGTTGCCTTTCTATGGGTTTGCTGTCTGTTTTGTCACCCATCTCTCTTCCTTTCCCTATCCCTCCAAGCACCCATCTTGGCAGCCTTTTGGGTTACTGCTGCCCACTAGGCCTTCTCAAACCTTCCACAGGTCCCCAGGGATCATGCTCTCCAGTCCGCTGCACTTCCTCCACCACAGCTGCCCTCCCCAGTGTGTGAAGGAAAGGGGTGGGGATGGTGGGGATGTCTCAGGCTTTATTCACTTCTATTCCTATTGAGTGATAAGCAATCACTTCTAGATCTTTGAAGTTTTTTCTATCATTGCTCTGAGGTCCCAGGGCCTAGTTTTATAGGAGGCCAGTGGGGCCCACCAGCGTAGAGGGACCAGCCTCAGAGGCCCCTACTTTTCTGTTTTCATTTTGCAGCTGAGGAACACCCACACTTCTCAGCTATTTGCTGAGTGGAGATAACCCACCCGGCCTGTGTCCGATGAAGGGTCAAGACTTCCAGGCTCAGGTTGCCTTTTCCTTGCAGGGCCTTGGCAAAGAGCAGTTTTCTTCTTGTGGGGTTTCTTCTTCTCCCCTGCCCAAACAGGGGAGCCTACCTACACAGAGGCCCGAGGGGGAGCAGGGCTTGAGTAGCCAGGTCCCCACATGCAAAGCCTCTCAACCACTTGGCCTGTGCATGGCCCCTGCCATCTATGTTTAGAATCTGCTCTGTACACGTCTCTCATCTAGGTTTTGCATCTGACTGTGGCTTTTTGGCAAAGTTATTTTGAAATTCAACCTGACCTTGGCCACTCTAAGGGGATCTTGTTCTCACATAAGCCAGGGGAGTCAGAGGCCAAGTGCAGTTAGAGGTCACCATGGCACCAGAGACCAAGGGGCAGACTAAAATGAAATGCTTAAACCTGCATGGTAATCCGGGACAGCTGGAAGAGCTCTGTCTCTTCCTTAGGAACACAACAAACAGCCTCACAGTGGTCTGTGCCTTCTCTCCTGACCAGCATGGGGGCACTAGCTGATGGCCTGAACACCCGGGAGGAAAATGGGGAGAAGATAAGGAGGGAGGGGGACAGCTCAGGAGGGAACAGCTGATGTGGGGTGGAAGGATCCGGGCTCCGGGTGCTCGAGCTGCTCAGAGTTGCCCCAGGCTGCAGAACTGCACGGAACTCCCCCCACCCCCATCCCAGCTTTTCTCCGCCCGGAACTCCCCCCACCCCTACCCCAGCTTTTCTCCGCCCGCCCGGAGGAACTAAGCGAGGGAGAAGGATCTCTGATGGCAGATCCACCAGGCGGCAGCGCGGCAGCTCCTCAGTGGGGACGGAGCCTGCAGGCCGCCAGTGCAGCCACCAGAGGGCAGCACAGGGCCAGCCGGCCTCAGCACGGGGCTGGTTGCCTAGCAACTATGACGCAACCGGCTCCCTTTTCCACCCTCCTCTAGATTCCCAGGTTATTTCTAGCAAAACAGAGACTGTTGCACAAGGAGTGGCCTCAGGAATCCCAAAACTGCATCTCTTAAGCTAGGAGAACCTAAAATGGTGCAGGGACCCCAAATCCAGCATCACACTGGCGTCTAAGGGATTGGGCTGTCTCTGCTCCTCAGAATGCCAAGGATCAAGAAAAGAAGACAAACATTTCCAGTCCCCTCTACAGCTCCACAACCACCAGCGAGGCTCTGATTTCCCTAGTGGCCAAAATGGAGCAACCTCCTCCTTCCCCTCCCCTCCCCTAAGCAGGAACTGATTTGCTGGCATGTGACCTTAAGCAGACCTTGAGCCTCCTGCTCCTTAGCTGTATTGGACGGGTCTGGGGCTGATGATAAGGCCCGCTCTGACCTTCTGTGGTCTTGATTCCGTCTCTTTCTCCCGAGGACTCTGTCCTTGACTCAAACCTCTCCCCAGTTTTGACGACCTTGAAAACAGAATTCTTCCAATTCCAATGGATAAGTATGAGCTGAGAAACCAGAGATGGAGCCAAGAAAGTGAGGCAGACACAAGACAAGGAGTGTGGTTGTAATGAGCTCAAAGCCTGGGCCTGTCTGGTCTGTGAAAGGTTAGACGAGGTCAATGCCCCAGGCAGAAGTCAGGGAGCTGCTCTAGCCGTGGCTTCAGGAGTGGTTCCAGGCACATCTCTGGGTCATAGGAGCCCCTGGCCCTGGGGCTGCACTGTGCCTGGGGCCAAGGAGTTGACCCCTAAGGTGTCAGGGTCTCTGAGGGGCACTATCTTCAAGGATCACACTGGCATATGCAGCTCATTGTATTCATCCTGGCCATCCTCATCGAAGTTTGGTTCAGCATCCTCTGAATCCAGCTGCAGAAGGGGACAGAAGGTTGGGAGTGGCAAGGAAAGGGATTCATCCTTTCCAATTCTCAGATTCCTCCTCCAACCAGCAGCCCTCCCTGTCTGCAGGCTCCACGACCCCAGGGAATCATCTCCCTTGGCCAAAACCTTCAGGTCACCCTCCAAACATTTGGTCAAATATTATTATTAATGTACTAATATTTTTTTTTTTGTAGAGACAGAGTCTCATTTTATCACCCTCAGTAGAGTGCCATGGCGTCACACAGCTCACAGCAACCTCCAACTCCTAGGCTTAGGTGATTCTCTTGCCTCAGCCTCCCGAGTAGCTAGGACTATAGGCACTCACCATAACACCCGGCTATTTTTTTGTTGCAGTTTGGCTGGGGCCGGGTTCGAACCTGCCACCCTCAGTATATGGGGCCTACGCCTTACCCACTGAGCCACAGGCGCCACCCTAACGTACTAATATTGAGCAGCCACCACACAGGATCCTACAGCCACTTCTAGTTGCCACGGTACCCTTGTATACCATAATTGAGTGCAAAAAAGATGTCTTTTCCTTTTGCTAACAAAAACAGGCTCAGGATTGGTTTTAGTGCTACCTCACTCCCTTTTGATCGGAGTACTACCTGCATAGCTGCCTGCAGGAGCCCTGAGATTCCCCTTCTACCATCCTAAGGCATTTACCTGGATTCATATTTAATCCCCCCAATAGACCTCTCAGGGAGAATATATTATTGCCTGCATCATACAAATGAAAATAAGATTTTAGAAGATGAAAGAACTTGCCTAAGGTCACGTGACTAGCAGATGGCCCAGCAGAGACTAAAACCCGGTGCCCATCCACCCCAATATTGCTGCTGCAAGCCATCACCCCTTACCGCCTGCAGCTCCCTGTCCTGGAAGAACCGGGGCAGAAGGCAGTGCCTCAGAGGCACAGTGAGCAGCAGCAGGAAGGGAAAGGCGAGTGAGGCTGCCGTGGACTTGACCACCCAGAGCAGTGCGATGCAGCCCAGCTGGATGCAGGTGAACAGGTGCATCCGCCACGTCTTCACCTGGGGAAATGGCCGCCCAGCCTCATCACACAGCACCCCAGCCTGTTCCCCTCCACATCTTTGGGACCCTAGCTCTCCAGATCCCAACTTAACCCTTCCTATTCATCCTGTCCACCTCTGGCCTCGAGACCCCTCTGGAACCCCTCCCCATTACTCTGTCACCCCCTCCCATGCTTCCTGGTCCTACCTTGGTCACGTAGGGCTGCTCAGGATGGTGTTTTGCTGGCATGAGGATGAGCAACAGACGCTGAGACAGCTGGATACCAGACAGCGATGTGACCCCCATATACAGGAAGATCCCAAAAAGCACAGCCAATGGGATCTGACGCAGCACAGCCCCCATAACGATGGACAGGCCTAAAAGAGGTGACACAGTCCCACCTGACCCCTTGGGCAGGCCTCTTGACGATGGACAGGCCTAGATGAGATGATACAGGCCCGCCTGCCCCCTCAGGCATTCCCCATGAAGATGGACAGGACTGGCAGAGGTGACATAGGCCCACCTACCCCCTTGAGAAGCCTGCATGAGAATGGACAGGACTGGCAGTGGTGACACAGGCCCACCTACCCCCTTGAGAAGCCCCCATGAGAATGGACAGGACTGAAAGAGGTGACACAGGCCCACCTACCCCCTTAAGAAGCCCCCATGAGGACTGACAGGCCTGGAAGGGGTGACACAGGCCTACCTGCCCCCTCGGGCAACTTCTGTAAGGCTGACCAGGCCTGGTGTGGGGCGGACCTGTACCCATCAGACTGATCAGCATGGTGTCATCCCCATGAACAAGAGAGGAGGGAGTGAGACAGAGAAACAGGGAAGGACTGGGGGAAGAAAGGGCTTAGGGAATGTAGGGAAGCGGGTACGGGGCTCAGAACAAGGGTTAGACATGACATGCTAGGGGGTTCAGAAGGGATCTGGGTCAAGCCTGGGATGGAGAGAGGATCTACGGCCATGGGGTCCCCAGCACCAGGTGTGCAGGCACAAGCCGGACTCTCACCCACGAGGCTGGCGATGAGCACCCCGGTGACCCGCTGCTCCCGCACCTCCTGGATCTGGGGCTTGTCACCGGGTGCAATGGCAGTACGCATCACTGTCAGTGCGTTGACGTGGGTGACTGAGCGGACGGTGGCAGCTGTGAGCCAGGGCAACCCAAACAGCCCACAGAGCCCCCCCAGGGAGCCAATCAGAAGCAGGTCGAGGTGGAAGCCGGAGCCTTTGAGCAACCTCCGCGCCTTCTGGCTGATGATGAGCCTGCAGAGAGGGTGCAGGTGGTGCTAGTTGGCCACACAGACTGGTGGCAGGAAGGGCACAGGGATAGCAACAGGCACGCATGTGGGGGTGGAATTGTGGGGGCTTGGTGAGGCTGCGCAGACAACACTTCTCCCAGGGCCTGCCAGCCTCCTCTTTCAAGTTCCCAAATTGAAGTTCTCACATTAAAGCAAATTTGAGCCAAATTCTCATACTGTGAATATTTAAAGCACCACAAATGCCAGATGCCAGATCTCACCACGTTCTTGTGGTTTAACCAAAATGAGACACATATGAGCATCCCTGGGTGAGAGAAAACACTGCCAGAGAACCCCAAGGACCATCAGGCACCCCCTGCAGATGGTAGAAGCGACAGATGTACGTCTTGTCAACCCAGCACAATGACCATGCCCTCCCCCTACCCAGTACCCTCAGCTCCTTCCTTGACACATCCGTCCTTCCTCAAAGCCTGCCACAGGCTCCCGCCAACCCAGCACCCCCATCGTGATAATGATGTCCCCGCTGTCACCCTGGAACCAAGCCAAAGAGTCAGAGATGCGCCCCCCCATCACACCCCCAGCCCTCTCACGCTGTGATCTGGGTCTCCATGAAGATGAGGATGAGAACCAGGAGGGCGGGGACTGCCGCTGCCACCATCATCCAGGGCGGGAAAGGACGGGCACTGCCCAAGGGTGGGATGAACCATGTGCGCTTATCGGGAGAGGTCACCGAGAGCCCCGTGGGCACTGTCAGCTTCTGTAGGCAGGAAGGGAGACTGGGCTCAGGGACACAGCCCTCCCACACTAGGGAGTCCCTGCAGCAGCTCCTCCCACCACCTTGTGGCCTCAAGACCAGGAATTCAGGTGTGAACAGGTTTGGGGGAAATTAGTTTTGCATCCTCCAAAAGTTCACTCTCCCTGCAAAGGTCTGACAGGGTACAGGGAAACAAGTACCTTCTCCCTGAGCCCCAGAGCTACTGGGGACCTGTTGTGGGGAGATCTGTCATTCTGGCCCCCAGCCCCACACCTGCTCCTCCAGGATTCCTCATTAGGGATCACGGGCAGCTCATGGCAACCCCAACCACCCCACCATGGCCACTCCAACTAGGAGAGCCCAGTTATCTTGACCCTGAGAGGCAACGTCATGGGCTCCCTCTCCTGGCCCTGGGGGGAGATCCCATTGCCAAGGGCTGGGGCTCACTCACCTGTGTGTAGGTGTCTGTGATAGAGTAATCCACCAGGACCATCACCAGAATGGAGATGGGGATGCCAAAATCCCCGATGATGCGGCGAGCCTTGAGTGAGCCCGGTCAGCACAAGGGAGCAGGTTGTGGAGGTGAGGTCAGCAGGATGCCCCTCATACTTCCTGGGCCCAAGCTGGAGCCAGAAGTCCCCCCACCCACCACTCGAAACCACACAAGTGCCAGGGCAGCCTGGGAAGGCATTCTTGTCTTGATTAGAGTTCTCTAAGTAAAGAGACAGAAGACCCTGGGAAGTGGCTTCTCATGGGGTAAGGACTGCCCAGATGTGGTTTGGTCTACAGGTGGACCAAGGAGAAGAGGAGCCACCTCTCTGGGGAGCAGGACTTAAGGGGACCCACGGGAGCTCCACACCCAGCAGCCACACACCTTGCCCCCCAGGAAGCGGCTGTTCCTAAACTTGCGCAGGAAGAAGGCGATGAAGAAGGTCCCAAGCATGAGGATAAGGGACAGTAGAGCTGTATTGGGCTGGTTTCTTGGGCCCGGTGGTCCCTCCGTGGGGGGCAGGGCACTCCCATTCAGCTCCAGACCAGCCTCCAATGCCCCCTCTGGAGGCCCCTCTGGGGGGTAGAATGGCAGCAATGGGTGCTCTGTGAACACCTGTGTGGATAACAAGGATGCCTTATCACTCACCTGGGCCAGTGACCATCACCATCATCAGTACACCTGTGAGGGAGAGGGTGGCCCTCACATGCCTGAACAGACAATAGTCCTCTACAATAAGTAGCCCAAAGTTTTGCATCCTCCAAAAGTTCACTGTCCCTGCAAGGGTCTGACAGGGGACAGAGAAACAAGTGCCTTCTCCCTGAGTCCCAGAGCTGCTCGAGACCTGTTGTGGGGGAAACCTGTCATTACTGCAATCCTGCCCTCAGCACCTGACACCTGGCAACACCCCCCAGCTCCATCACATACCTGTGCAGGTGTACCTTCATCTCTATGCCCCTGCCCAGGTGCCTGGAGCCTTGGTCTGGTGCCCTCTGGGCCTTGACTTCCTTCCCCTCAGCCCAGATCCAGCCTGTGGTGTCCCCAACACGCTACATTCACACCCAGCGGAGTTCCCTCCCTGTCCCCTCTACCCCTCCCAAACCCCATCTTCCCAAGACCCTCTGGACCTCTACCTTGTAGAGCTTGTGGAAGGTCTCGTAGATGAAAATGAGTGAGATGAGGAAGGCAAAGATCTCCTGGGTGAAAGGCGAGATGTACCGGACCAGGAAGCTGCCTTCAGCAGCCACCAGGGCAAGGACGAAGACCACGAGCCAGAGGCCAACCCACACCCGGCCAGTGAGGTACTCCAGGTCCTGGGCTCGGCAGAACTGGAAGTAGGGAGGACCTGGTTACCCACAGTGCCCGGCACCATGAGCAGCGTGAACTCAAGGGAGGACAAGGAAGAACCCTGGCAAGAAAGGGCACAGGGCTAGAGGGACGGGCAGGGCAAGGCTTCACCTTGAAGAAGGCTTCCTCAAAGACAAGGAGCGGCCCAGAGAAGCCAACCACAAGCAGTGGCTGGGCCCCCAGCAGGGAGAAGAGAACACCAAGCACAGCCGTGGACACGATGAGCTCGGACACGCCCATCAGCCCCTCCGTCTTCTCTCCTGGGGCAGGCAAGCCAGCAGGGTGGCCCTGGCTGGCTCTTTCTACCTGCCCCCTTCCTCATCCAGCTCAATCTAAACTGAGACCCACAACAAGAGCACAGCAGAGCCCTAGAACAAGACAGGGCCCCTCCCCACCCTGCTCCTCCCAGCCTCTCCCCACTTGCCCCCAAGGGGATCACAGTGTCACCTCCCCTTCACACCTCTCCCACACCCTCCTACTTTGTAATCTCCCAAAAGTGGCTCCTGGGATCCCTGAGTTCTCACACTTTTCCTAGCCCCTCTAACCACTGGCCCCCATAGTGATCACTGGGATACTTTGACCCAGAAACCCTGCAGGTGACACTGAGCCCCCAGAATGACACAGGCACTTCTCAACTCTGCAAGCCCTCATGCCTCACCTAGCAGACCCCCAAAGGTGATGGCAGGGCTGAGGGCTGCAAAGTAGATGAAGAGTACGGCGGCCACACACTGGGAGTGCAGGGCATCCCGCAGGTCACTGGGGTAGTGCGGGTATCGGCGCTTCACATCTCGCACAAGCCCCCCAAACACTGAGCCCGTCCGCAGCAGGGGGTCATCTTCAGAGGTTGCATCAGAGCCCCCCAAATCCAAAGACAGCTCTAGGGGACAAGAGGCTGCTGGAATACAACCCTCCCTCCTTCACAGAGGCATGGGCTCAGCCCACAACAGCCTGGGACATGGCCCAGAGACTTGGGGTCAGGAATACAAAGCCACACAAATGACTCAGAGCCAGGATCACAGCCTTGGGGCCCTGTGAGGGGGGAATGTGTGGTGTGGGGGGGACTCAGTCCCAAAGGCTCTGACCTTTCCCAGGAGCCGTGTAGCCGCCCCGGGTGGTCATCTCAACTTTGGTCTGTTCCCGCTCCCGCCGCTTCCTCAGCAGCTCCCGCTGGAAGGCAGCCACGGAGCGCAGCAGGTCACGGCCCTCCACTTCGGACGGGGGGATCACGATGCTGCCGTCCAGGAACTCACTGATGGCGCTCAGGAGGTCCTGCCGGTCATCAGCCTGATAGGCAGCCTCATGAAATAGCTGGGGGTGACAGAAGGGCCATGACTCTCAGAAGCCTCTGAAAGAAGAGCTCCAGGGAGGAGGTGTCAGGTCACAGAGCTAGAGGCTCAGTAGTGGTTCAGCCATATATGCTGGTCCGGCCCAGCAGTACAGGTAATTGAAATACTGACACACATCCCTGCAGGCCCACAAGCAGCCACTGGCCTCAACCCCAGGATGCCCTCTGTGCCTCTGGGAGGCTCCAGACCTTACCACAGGCAGCAATTAAAAGGGTAGCACCTGGCATAACAAAGGCCTCCAGAACCTCTGAAGGGACAGTACCCACATCCTATAGGTCAATAAATATTCTGAACACAGCACCTGGCTAGATGACCCTCCTATCCCATCCCAGGAGAAGCCACAGCAAAGACCATCATATCCAGCCCTCCAATTCATCTTATCTCACACCCAAAGCTTTGGGGTCTGGGCTTCTTCTCTCCTTATTTCACCAACCTCTCCCACAGCCCCATCCCAGGGCACTTTGTCTTCCCCCCTGGACCAACAGCTCCCCACCATCACCCTCCAGGGCATGGCCTCCACCCAGGGAAGGCCTCTACCACCGTGGCAATGAGGGGAACAGGGAACAAGCAGGGCCCAGGGAATAGGCCTAGAGAGCCCAGCCAGAGCCCAACCTTGTCAGACATAAGGGTGGCGATGGAGCGCCCAAGCTCATGATAGTCGGTGCTGGTGTGGCTGGGCCCCAGCATCACGAAGAGGAAGCGGACGGGCACAGGAACCTCAAGCACTGACTCCAAGAGCACAGCCTCACTCAGCCGCACAAAGGCTGCCGCTGGCTGCTCTAAGAAAGGTACACAGCCTGGGGGAAAAGCAAGACACAGGCCACTGGGCAAAGGGGAACAGTCTAGGCAGGCCCTCGAGGGCCCTGGGGATATCTGGGGCTATCATGTATAGTTCAGCAGATTGTGCACTACACCCACAAAAACCCTTACCCTAAAGGGCCCTATTCACATGTGTTTATAGATTATGCATTTATTACAATCTACCAACTGATAGACATTAAGGGTATTAAAGAAGGGTTGCTTTTTTCCAATTCTCAAAATGGTGATATATATATACTAGCATCAGTCCAAGATAACAGAAATCTGGACAGGAAGCAGGGACAGGGCAAAAAAGGGCTGGGGATAAGACAGGCTGTGAGAGGCACAGGGGCAAGGAGCGGGGCCTGGCTGGAGATGAAGGAGGCAGCCTCCAGGCCAGCACTTCAGACAAGTAGGCCACTGGTAGAGGAACACATTCTGCAGACTCTGCCCCCGGTACCTGGCCCTCCTCACCCACAAGCACAACGGTGGCCTCAGCATCTTCAGGAATCTTCTCCAGCAGCTTTAGGCTTTTCCCCCGGTGACTGTCTCCCCCAGGCATGTGGAGGGGCTTCTGAGGACGCAGAACTGGAATAGGGCTGGGACCCAGACTGGAGGCCATGGCAGGCTCTCCCATCCCCTGCTCCAGACTGGGATCTGGCCCTGCCTTCCCCCTCCACAACCTGGTCAGGCTATTGGTATTATAGTCCCACATTGGAAAGGGACCTGCCTGAGATCTGAACCCCTCCTCTCCACCCCCTACTACCACCTCAGCCTCATCTGGGTGTTTAGACACTCCCAGAGGTCCACCCAAAATGGAATTCACACCTCTGTGTCTCCTACAGGGTTCCCCACCTGCCTAGCATGTGCCAGGCATCCAACCTTCCCAACCCACTGAGTGACATCGTCAGGGACTTTGACTACAGCTTGCACCCACTCAGTTCCCTCACCCAAGTCAGAGCAAGGCCACTGACCTCCTTGGCATCAGGGTCGTGCGGCCAGAGTGGGGCTGGCTCCCCCAGGTCATCAGCCATAGTGGGTACTACACCATCAGGGCCGTGGCTTGGGGCTGGGTGATGATTCCCCAAGACTGAGTTCACACTAGAACTCGATGGGTTTCGGGGAAAGAAGCTACTATCCTTGTCATCATTGGGATGGCTAGAGAGGGGAAGAGTGGGGCACAGCAGGTTAAGAGAGGCTCATGGTAGATGGGAGTCACAAGGAGGTAAGAATAGAGGGTCCAGTTCTCTATCTCCTCTGCTTCAGACTTTCTAACGACTAGAGCTGTTGAAGGATGGGAGACAGCTGAGCTTCCTATCACTATGTAAGCAGAGGCTGGGAGTCACTCAAAGAGACTGTGCCAAGAAAGGCAGTGGTTCAGGCGGGCCCCTCCTGGTGCCCCACCCTGGCACCTGTGTTTCAGTAGCAGGGTTCGCAGGACGCTTGCCCTGTCCTCCGGCCGGATCTGGTCAGATACAATCATGGTCTCCACTACGAGGTGCGCGATGCCTGGCAGAGTGGTTTGTTCCAGGTCCAGGAGGGCAGCTCCTAGGGGCACAGGCAGGGGAGAGGCACAGTCCCATCAGATAAGAAAAACCACCCTGCACGCTGCCTTGCTCCAGGGACAGGCAAATGTGCTGGGTGAGCAAAGCACCCAATGCACCAGGCAGATACATAGCTCCATACTGCTGAGGGCCAGCCAGGGAGCGAGGTATGAAAACAGGGCGTAAGAGCAAGGGCACAGCCCCAACTCGCCAAGTAAAGGCAAGTTATTTGTTCATTTACTGTATGTGGGCTCAGCACCTACCCACACAAGGTAGTACTGGTCACTGGTGCATAGTCTTGCCCCTCAGAGCTATGGATTGCTCAGGCAACTGGAATCCATAGCCCCCCAGTGGCAGCTGGATCCCCCCTGGACCTTGGAGCCCAGGGAGTAGGCCCTGAGAGCTGAGCAGCCTGCCAATAGGCTGAGCTCTACAGCCCTGAAGAAGGCCTACAGCCCAGCCCAGGCCTGAGGGTCCTACCGTGGGCGATGGTCCTCCTGAGCTCAAGAAGGCTGCGGAAGGAGAGTGAGGCCACGTGGGGCTTCCCCCAGCGCTCCGTTTCCTCCTCCACGTCCTCCTCAAACTTGATCCAGCGGGCTGTCTCCCGCCAGTGGGGCTCCTGATTGCGATCCAGCATCAGCTCATTCAGCTCCACAAATACCTGTGGTGGGTGCCAAGGGTGAGGGCCTATGGGGCATGAGGTAGGACAGGTGGGAGTGAGGGAGTGGAGGACTCTGGTCTAAGGGCTATGAGGAAGCCATAGACCCACCACCCCCAGCATCCTGGACCTCATGAGGCCTCCGGTCCAGCTTCTTTTTCTTCTTCTTCCTGCGCAGGATGGGGGCTAGGCCACTGGGGCTGCTCTTCCCACCCTGTGTCCGAGACGGCTTCTTTACTAAGTGCCGGCGCACTCCAGGATTGTCCTCCAGCCGGTGACCTGCAGAAAAGGTGGGCTTGGCAGTCTTGGTAGGGCCTCTCCAGCCCCCCGCTCTGCCAAACCTGTCTAGTTGATGAGGGTCACAGTCACTGGGGGGCCACGCCAATGGGACTGCATAATCCAACATGGGCATTTCATTGATAAGAAGGTTAAAGCTCAGAAAGAGGGACCAGCCCAAAGTCACACAGGGGGCCATTAGCCAAGATGCAATAAAAAGGCAGAGCCCAACTCAATCCATAGCCCCAGCAAAATCTTTTATCCACTGCCCCACTCTGGGTCCTACAACTGACACCAAGGCACTTAGCCCCCAACATTTTTTCTGTACCTTCTCTATGGCAAACATGTCCCCATCCTGTATGTACAAGGCCCAACAGACTTAGGCAGGGCTTCTCTCTCTTGCTCCCACCTGCCCCTCCCCAAGCTAGTGGCTGGGGGAAGGCACCATTACTCACAAGCTGGTGCCCCTGCCGTGGGGCTCAGCTGGCCCCTGATGGGCTCCCACAGGCCACGGTCCTCAAAGTCCAGCACAAACATCTCCAAGTCCTCTGAGGCCAGTGAGTCTCGAGGGCTGGGGACTGGATCCCTACCATGGCCCTGGCCTTCGGTGTCCCTAGGCCCAGGGCTCAGTGCCCCATTGGGCTCTGTGACCTCCTCCAGCAGGCTCGTCATTCCCCTAACAGCCAAGGCCTCAGCCCCTACTCCTTCCTAGCACCCTGGGTCCCTTGCCAGGTAGGAGCCCAGACAGGAGTGGTCTCCGTCCAACCAGAGCTGGAGGTGGCTAGAGGTGGTGAGGACTCCTGACCCTGACTCCCCACGTCCCCAAGCCTGCTGCCTGCAGCATCCAGCCCCCACCCTGGGTCTGTAAACACGCCCTCCCCTGACCCCCCCATCCCGCTGCTGCTGCCATCGGATTGTTCCTGTCCCTGTCCTCAGGCCCTGGCAACTTTCCATGACGTACTGAGCTCAAAGCCCTCCCCTCCCCCACCTCGCCCACACACACTGTGGCTGGGAAGAGGAGGAGGGCGAATCAGTGATGCCCCTGGCCTGGGCACAGAGCCCCATGAGTGATGACAGGTGGCCCAGAAACCAGGGCACTGATAAGATGGAAGGAATGTGCCGAGATCACAGCCAGGCCCAGCCAAGGAGTGAGGGACCCTGGACACAGGAAGAAGCAAGGCCTAGAAGAGTGGCTGAGACTCAGGGGCTAGTTTGGAGGGGATTAAAGAGCCAGGGAACAAGAGTCTGCCCTGAGAAAAGGTACCTTCAGGAAGGGGCATATAATGATGTGGGAGATGAGGTTGACTTATTCTGGAGGTGACTCAGAGGACGGAATCAGGACCAAGGGTAGAGGTCGGGAAGAGAAATCTCAGCCCTGGTAATCCGAGAGTGGCTTGGTAAGGTAGTGAGCTCCCTGTCACTGACCACACTCCAACAGACAGGGATTCCGCAGAGGGAACTCAGCTGTGGGTCAGGGAGAGCTTAGAGTGGGCCACGGGGGCTGCTACACTCACTCTTCATGTCATCCAGATCCGCAGAGCCCAGCATCTGGGCCTCCGCCTCATCAGTAGGCACCTGCTGTTCCGGACCACCTGGGTTGCCCAGGGCACTGCCTGGGCACAGTCGCTCCCGTAAGTCATAACTGGCTGATGGACTCCAGGGTCGGCTCTTCTCCCCAGCAACTCGGGAGACTCGGGCCCGGGGGCTGGGGGAGCTGAGGAGGCAACACAGCAGTCTTGGACTTGACAGAGCCAGGTTAATAGGTTCCCTTACCTTCCCCTAGCCTGAGGCGGGCTTGGAATGGATGGACCCCAGAGCATAAGACATAGGCCCCTCCTAGGCAGGAAAAGACACTCGTTTGGGCTGCCCCTTCCCATCCTATCCTGTCCCCTGGTCCCTCCTTCCACTCTTCTCCCCTTCTTCCTCTTCATTCTAATGGTCCCTCCTGGAGAACTAACTTCCCAGCTCTGTGCTTTTTCTCTTCTCTTGTTCTCTGCTCCTTGTATATCATGTGGATAGGAAGCCAGCCCCCCAACCCTCTGGTCAGAGTTGAGACACTCCTCAGGGTTGGAAAGGAGGTGACTGCTGGGAGCCTCGGTTCCTACAGCTATGGGTGGGGGCCAGTACCTGACCAAGTGCTGGGGGCTCTTGTCAGAGCGTGGACCCATCGAGGACAGTGGTTTGATGAAGGCAGCCCTTCCCACAAGGCCTGGACTGTCATCCTCATCACTTCCAATGGAGAACTGCAGGCAAAAAGAATGTGCCCTGGACCCCTGCCTCGACCTACCACTCAGCCCTTAGCCCCCCCACTCAGTTTTACCCAGGGCCCCTACCACATCCTCCTCCCTCCCCTCTGCAGCCCCCCCAAGGGCAGAGCCCTACCTTTGCTTTCTGTGGAGACCCCAAGGGTGGGGGCTCCACAGGTTCTGCCTCTGATTCCCCTTCCTCTTCCTCCTCTTCCTCCTCCTCCTCATCCACTCCAGCTCCCCCCTCCTCCTGGATTGGAGGGGTCCCCTCAGAGGGAGGTGCAGAGGTTTTCTCCTTCCTCCTCTTCCTCCTAGCATGCCGGGCAGAGGTGGGGGGCAGCCGCCGCAGCTTGTGGGGTGGAGGCAGGCGCGCCGAGAGCGGGTGGTGGGTGTGGTGGGATGTGTGCCGGTGAACTGAGGGCGCAGGAGAGCCGGTTGGGGCCCCTGCAGCAGAAGGGGGACCCTCCCCACCCAAGGGACACACACCTTATTCTAGCTGGAGGCCTCAAACAAGGGCACCCTAGGCCTTCCTCCAGGGCCAGCCCCTCCCCCCAGACACCTGTGTCCACATGCCTGTCATTGATGAGACTGGGCAGAGTGAGGGAAGAAGTGATGGGAGGGGGAAGGTCATGAAAGGGGCTGGGGGGGACCATGTGACACAGCAGGGAGGGAAAAGGCAGAGCTGGAGGAGCTGAGGGGAGCCAAGGTGACAGAGAGAAGAGAGTGAGCAGGGACAGGGTAGAGATGAAGGTCACAGAGAGCGGGCCTAGGCCCATGTCCCTTGATCCCCCTGATCTGGGGCCGGGCTCCCCTGGCAGCAGGACAGGCGATGGGTGAGGGAGGCAGGATGACTTAACATGGCCTGGTGGCCCAGCAGAGTCCAGCACAGTGTCCAGCACAGGATGGTACTGGGTGACCAAGCTGGAGGTGGTGAGCGAAGTGATGGTGGCGATGAAAATGATGGTGGTGAGGGCGGCCACACCAGGGGTCCCCAGGCTACCCACACTCGAAGTCCCGCTCGCTGTAGCTACGGCTGGGCTTCTCCGGGTCCCAGGCTGGGGGCTTGCTGATGAGGTCCCCAAACCTGCTCACAGCCAAGGTCTTGCCCAAGTCATCATCCTCCTCCTCCACATCTGGACCCAGAGGGGGCTCCTCCAAGGGCACCCGCACCTGCAGGCCCAAACAGCCTCTCCTAAGGACCCTGACCTGTGAGCACCCTACACCTGCTCCAACTCCAAGCACTAGGTGGGGTGGGTTCCCAGCAGGCTCCATCATTATCCATGCCGTTCCTTCTGACCACCCCTTCCCCACCCTGGGTCTGCATCCCAGAAACCACTTTCTCCAGGCCTCAGGGCTAGGCACAAATCTGAAAAATACCAATAGATTCCCCCATTTTCTATACCCCCCAGCCAAGCTCCATCCCCAGATCTGGGATGGGGAGGTCCCAGGGTCGGCCAGAGGTCGCCTCTCCCCTCCTTAGGGTCTCCTCCCTTTTCTTCCCCCCAAATCCTCCACCCCCGCGCGCGTCAATCACCTGGGGTAGGGGGGAGGCGCCCCCGGGCGGCGGGATCACGCCGTTGGCCATGGCCGGGGAGGCGGCTTTGGGAGGCTCTGGCTCACTAAGGGCCCCGAACGCCGGGTGAGAAGCAGGGGGTGCTGCAGGGGCCTAGTGGGGAGCCCTGGGGGGAAAGGGAGGGATCAGGATCCACACACTGGCGCCCCCCCCCACCCCCCCCGCCTCAGAGCCGATCCTCGCGTCCGGCCCGAGCGCCCACTGAGGCCCTGCCACGCCCGGGGTTAGCCCGGGGCCCCCGCCTTGCCTTGCCCTGCCCTGCCCTGCCCTGCCCGGCGTGCCCCGCCCCGCCCCGCGGTACCTCGGGGCTCCGGAGCCTGCGGGGACCGGGAGGACTGCCGCGCCCCATGTCCTTCCCCTCCCGCTCCGGAGCTCGGCCGCGGGCTCCCGTCCGCCCCTCACCGCGCAGAGCCAGGCTGGCGGGCGGACGCAGGCGCCGGAGCCCGCAGCCCGCGGCTCCACCTCCTCGCTCCGCACCTCCGCTGCCGCCGGCCGCACAATGGGAGCAGGCGGGCCGTGACTCACCCCGCCCAGGCCAGCGCGGCCCCCACGCCCGGGACCCGCGGGACCCCACCTGCCCACACGCCCCTTCTCCAGGCGACCCACGCATTGCTGGGGGCGGGTGCATGGCCCTAACCTCCCACAGTCCTGTAATTTCATTCCCTGACCTTGTGCTCAGCCTCCCCTCAAGAGCCCTGGAGGAGACCCCCTTCGCAGACAGAAGACCCTCCACCCTGGGCAGGGAAGCGCCCTCCACCCAGGGTAGACACGTGGAAGCGCCCACAACCTACCCCTTTAGTTTATTATCGTCTATGTCCCTCAGAGGCCCAGCTCCACCCAATATTTGACCTTGACACGTTACCTCCCTACCTGGGCCTCAGTTTCCCCGTTTGTAGCCAGAGGGGCCTTCAATATGACTGTTTCAAAGTTCATTCAACCTTAAGATTCTGTGGCTCAGCTTCCACATTTCTTCCCCCTCCTCCCACCACCTTGAGGTCACATCACATTTTCCAAGAGCAAAGATCTTCCAGAGGAGCCACTGGACCCCAGTTGGACCCTCCCCTAGTATCCATGAACCTGGGCACCTAGCTCAAGGCCAGGCCCAAAACAGTCCCTCAGTACACATCTGTTGAAGCCACATTCCTGAATCCTCAGCTGTACCTAAGAGGATGAAACCTAAGAGGAGAAGGTAGAATGGTCAGGAAAAGAAGGAAAGCTAACATGAGAGGGTGAGAGGAGGGAAGGAGTGACAGGGCTGTGACCTTGGGTGCTTTACCCTCTCTGACCTCTGCTCCCAACTGGTTCTTAGCTCAACCCAAGATTTTATTTTTTTATTGCAGTTGTCATTGTTGTTTAGCAGCCCCGGGGCAGGTTCAAACCCGCCTGCCTTGGTGTACGTGGCTGGCGCCGCCCGAAGATTTTCTATATGCAAAGCCTTGCTAGGAGGAGGAGGGGGAGAAAACTAGGATCTGTTGGGTACACACTATGCTTTGTGTTCCCAGTCCCATGCTAGGGAGGCCCTCTCCATCATCTCTGCCTCATCTCAGCATAGTAATAGGGGTGGCTGTGACCGTGGACATTCAAGGAGGCCTTTTAAACTGGCATGGTCACAGTGGGGCAGTAGACTGTGTATGGAAGGTGATTGTCTGAGCCACAGCCATCAAACCACTGCAGGCCACTTTCACGGAAAGAGATGTGCTGTCCTCCCAGTTTCACAGGGTGAGCCCCAGCAGGGAAGTCAGCTGTGCATAGATAGAGCATGTGACATGTGCCCCAAAACTCAATATGAGACCCATGTGTTAGGGGTTGAATTGTGTTTCCCAAAATTTCTATGTTGAAATCCTAAACTCTCCCTACCTCAGAATGTGCCCTTATTTGGAAACAGCATCTTTGAGACATTAAGGTCATGCTGAAGGTAAGGGTGGACTCCTTCTCCAGTATGACTGGTGTCCTTACAGAAAGGGGGAAATATGGACACAGAGACACACCTTGTGAAGATGGAGTTCTGCTGCCACAACCCAAGGGACTACCGGAAACTAGGAGATAGGCCTGGGAAAAATCCTTCCCTAGCCTTTTCTAAGGGAGCTCAGCCATGAACACAGCTTTATGTTGGATTTCCAGAGCCTTCAGAACTATGACACAGTAAATTTGTTCAAGCCACTTAGTTTGTGGCACTGTGTTGCAGCAACCCTGGAAAATTAATTCCCCATCCCAATCCTGAGCTGGAGGACTTTTCCAAGTCTCCATTATGTTTTCTTTTGAGACAGTCTCACTCTGACACCCTGGCTAGAGTACCATGCCATCACAGCTCACAGCAAACTCAGACTCTTGGGCTCAGCCTCCTGAATAGCTGGGAGTACAGGTTCCCACCACAACACTCAGCTAGTTTTTTGTTGTTGTTTTTGTTTTCTGTAGTAGAGATGGAGTCTCGCTCTGGCTCAGGCTGGTCTAAACTCCTGAGCTCAAGCAATCCATTGGCCTCTAATCAGCCAATGTGTAGTGCTGAGTAGAATGCTAGGATTACAGGTGTGAGCCACCATGCCCACACAAGTCTCTACCTTGAGTGTTCTTTTGGTGGGGCTTCACTTCCTTACAGATACATAAGAGCCTTGGAATCTTTCCCAGTTGGAAGCATTGCAGGAGGGCACTTTGGTCATCTACCCTTCACATGATCTCAGCCCCTCTCCTAGCCTGTGAAGTCAGACAGCAGCTACTTTAATATTGAGACAGCTTGAGGAGGGTCTTGCCAATCAGGGACCCCAGTGTACTGGGCCCTGTTTCCTGAGATGCCATAAGGGTATCACAGGTCTTGTCCCTCTGAGGCCCCACCCCCCAGGGAGGATGCCCAGCACAGGTCCTCATCTCCTAGGAGCCTTTATACTCCCATCCTCTTTCAGAGGAGACTCCCCTGACGTTCAGAGTCAGCAGCTTTGGTTTCTACCCTTGCAAGTACCTTATTCTATCTTCTACCCTTCTGGGATGGTAGAAATCTCTCCTCAAAGGGTCTTTTAAAACCATGGCCATCTCTCCTTCTAAGTGGGGGGAGACGCTGACACCTACCAGTTGTTTCCTAGCAGCTCATTCTATTAGGCATAAATGCACACCGTCACTGTGCCCGCTCAAACCTCCTGACAGCCTGCCTCCAGTGCACCTCTAATTGTCAGTCCCCTGCAGCGTGTTCCCAACAGGGTCTTCATTCCTATGACAAGAGTGCCCCTTGCATTTACAAAGGACAGGCATTGCAGTTATGTGTCAGCTCCTAGCTCAGAGTCTGTAGACATGCAAATGGTGACAGGAAAGGTGACAGGCAGAAGCTAGCAGCAGGCCAACTTGGATCAGCAGCCACCCCTCATACCCTTCCCCACAGTCCACCGTGACTAGAACATTCCTGGCCTGCATGTTCACACCCCAAGATGCTTGTCTGTTACATGCTGCACCACCACAGCCTACTCTTCATGTCTAGGGGAGCAGAAGCCATCTTGCTATGCCACCAGATTTGGAGAAACAAGCACACAATCTAGGCTCCCCATGATGAGGCCAGGAGCCCTCGGGGGTGGATTCCTCTCACAGTCATTCCCTCGAGACACTGTCTAGGGTTCTAGCATGTTGGGAACTAGACCAGTGTAGCAGATGTTTATCATATGTGGCCACCCAAGTCTTTGAAAACCCACTTTTACATTTTGGTCATTTCCTACATTATAAATCCTCTCTTGCCAAGGCAGAAGCCAGAAAACTCACATCTCCAGACTCCCCTGTAGCTAGAGGCACAGACACTGACCTGGGTTCCACCAGACTCACCTGCATAAGACCTGAATTCAGAAGTGAGCTATGTGCAAAGGGGACTTGAGCTTCTGTTAACATGGGAGGGGAGCAGAATCAAGTGGCTCTTTGAAGGGGGCAGTGATAATAGTGTTGCTGCTAGGGAACCTCTCATGTTGTGGCTGGCCATTATTCCCATCTATTCCTCCCCAAAATACTATCTAATATTCACTATTTTCATCTTTCCATCTTAAAGTAACTTGATTGCAACCAGATATCCTGACTGATAGATCAGGGAAATGGGCTCTGAGTCTGGGTCACCAGTTCAGTAGGCACCAGACACTGGTGGTGCCAACATCAGGGAGCTGGCAGAGGATGTGTTAACAGGCTGAGTAGCCCTGCCTCTCTTATGATTCCTTTGTCATTCTTCATCATCTACATCCTTTGAGGATAACAACTTCAACACCTTAAATTTAGGTAATGCTTTCCAGCTTACAAGCCACTTTGTTGTTCACATTCTTTTCTTTTTTTTAGAGAGAGTCTCACTTTGTTGCCCTCGGTAGAGTGCCATGGCATCACAGCTCATAGCAACCTCCAGCTCTTGGGCTTAGGCGATTCTCTTGCCTCAGACTCCAGAGTAGCTGGGACTACAGGTGCCCACCACAATACCCAGCTAATTTTTTGTTGCAGTTTGGCCAGGGCCAGGTTCAAACCCTCCACCCTCAGTATAGGGGCTGGCAGCCTACTGGGTGCTGCCCTGTTGTCCGTATTCTAATAATTCCTCCCACCAATGCACTGAGGTGGAGCATCTTTTCCCATTTGACAGGTAAGAAAATGAAGCTCAGGAAGTTTAAGTAGTTTGCCCAAGGTCCAGGGCTCTGGGGCAGCCTGGCCAAACAGTGGCCCAAGGGTTTCCTGCACACCACTGTGAGCCACCACCTCCCACACCATGTCTTGGTGCCCTCTAGCAACTTTTAAGCCTTCCATGCCATGTGCACGAACTGTAATACACCACTAACTTCCCAGACATTTGTTTCAAAAAGACCACCTCCCTGCTACTAAAGTCCACGTCATGGGAATAGTTTGTGGGAATACCTGAGACATCTGAAGCCAAGCAGCCCAAGTTCATAGCCCAGCTCTGCCACTGATAACTGCATGATCTTGAGCAAGTTATGTACCTTTCCTGGGACTCAGATTCCCCATCTATAAAATGGCAATAACAAGGTCGTTGAGAGGATGAAACAAGCTCATCCACATAAAGCACTTAGAACAGTGACTAGCACGTAGTAAGTGTCAACAAATGTAAGTTTACATTCTACTGCAAACCTAAGTGACACAAGTACCAAGAAGTCCTCAAGTACATTCTCAAAATACACACTCATGAAATAAGTGAAAGTTGGGTTACACTTACAAGATTAATAAGCCTTAAAGCCAAATTAAAGATGCCAAACACATAAACTCAAAGGCAGCAGGGGAAATCCAGAATGGCTTTTACCTCCACCAGATTCTAACACTCTTTGGCCAATGGACAAATCTTTGCATTGGTAACCATAACTTATCAAGCTAAAGAGTTTCTGGAATATGGTAGAGTGTGGGCTCAGCTAGCCTCAGGTTGTTACTTAGACTCTTGCCCAAAAAGTATTTCCCTGCTCTCTACAGCAGAGCACCCACTGCCATTTGCTGTTCCCTGAACTTATGTAAGACCTTATTTTTACATGGGAGGTAACATGGCACTGAGAAAGAGCCCAAATTCTGGAGCTAGAGTTGCCATATATAAAATACCAGTTTGGTGGTAGGCACAGAATAGATGCTCAATAAGAATCATTCTTATTATTTACTCCCATTGTCACTCTACAGTGGCTTATCCCATCATAATCTACATGTTGCTCAATAAGCCTGGACTCAGCTTTGAAACAAATCCAGTCCAAAGACAGCACCACTGTCCCTGATGTCTCTCTCAGCCCTGCAGAACCCACCCTCCAGCTCTAGTCTTACTGATTTATGTGGCTAGGACAGCATGCTGAGATATGGATCTATGTCCTTTCATGGTCCTCTTGTTGTTTGGGGAGAATGGGTAGAACAGAATGCAGAAATAGTCTACATGCCTTTCTTCCAGAGCCAAAGCCTTAGGAAACCAAGAAAGGTTTGTGAAGGAAAAAGAGAAAGAGCATTAGCAAAAAGGACACACTGTCTTGGCCAGAAGCTGGGAGAGGATAGAGCAGCATACCCTGTGGCCTCCCCATCAACTTGGGGAGCAAGAGGCTCCCCAAGATGCAAAGAGCAGAGCAAGGAGGCTCAGAAGTCCTGCCAACCCCATGGGATTAGGGGCTTCAAAGAAAAGTTCAGCTGTTTTGCAAATGTTGGGAAATAATGTTTCATGCACCATGTTTGTAAACTGAGACTCATACACTCACTCTATACTCTATGCCAGGTGTGTGTATATTGGTAAAAATAAACTGGTATGGTCCCTGCCCTTGGGCAACTTACAGACATCAAACAAGTGAACATGTAATTTATTATGAAACATGGCAAATGTCACAAAGGAAGAGTCTAGTTACAGAGAACATTCCAGAGGCAGGGTAGAGACATCCTCTGTAAAGAAGCAACAATTAAGGCTGGGAGCAGCAGCTCACCTGAGCTCAGGAGTTCAAAGCCAGCCTGAGCAAGAGCAAGACCCTATCTCTACTAAAAATAGAAAAACCAGCTGGTGTTGCAGCAGGCACCAGTCAGTAGCCCTAGCTACTCAGGAGGCTGAAGCAAGAGGAATACTTGAGTCCAAGAGTTTGGGATTGCAGTGAGCTATGATGCCATGGCACTCTACCCAGGGTGACAGTATGAGACTCAGTCTCAAAAAATAAATAAATTAATTAATAATAAAAAATAAAATATATATAATATAAACAGACAATTAAGCAAAGACCTGAAGGATACCAAAGAATCAGCCCTGCAGTGCAGGGTAGGTTGTGGACGTGGGGGAGGGAAGGTCATTCCAGGCATAAGGAGGAGCCTAGGAAAGGGCCTGAAGCAGGAAAAAAAGGTCTGCCCAGACACCTGGATGATCTGGCTGGTGTTTCTCTGGAAGTTGGTGCCACATGGGGATAAAGAGATTGAAGTGTGGACTAGGGTGAATGTTCTAGAAGGGCTAAGAGGCAGTACAGTTTAGGGGGAAGAGCACTAGTTCTGCAGACAGAAGACCTGAGTTTGACACCCAACATCCCATTGGTGAGAATCCCTTTACTTGAACCTCAGCTTCCTCATCTGTGAAATAAAGATCATGCTTGTCCTTCAGGGAAGTCAAACTGAGATAATGTGAACAAAATGATTAGAGCAAATATTGGCTCAAGGTAAGTGCTCAGAATTAAGTACCTTTCAGGATGAGCACCAAGGCAACTTTCCCTCTCCCTCCCTGGACTGGAAGCTCCCTGAAACCAGGAGTGTGTCTGACTCATCCTTTTATTCCACACCCACCTTCATATAAAGCTGGGCACATTTTAAAAGCTCAATAAATGTCTGTGGAATTGAAGGCAAGCACACAATTATAGTAACTAATAAACTGAAGAATGTTTTTGTGGAGGACAGAGAAGTCAGAGTCCAAAGCTATCAAATGACAAAGGATGGGCCAAAAAAAACATGCCACAGCTTGCTTTATCCCCAGAAGTGTCTGAGGTTCCCTCCAAAGCACACTGGGGAAATATCACTCATAAGCATGTGAGCAGTAAGATGCAGACTTTCCCTCCTCTGATTAGAAAGCGCATTCCCAGGCAACAAGGCAGCTTGTAGTAACCAACAGGCAGGTTTTTAAACCATCATGTATTTACAGCTGTCTGGTTCCCACACCACTTCCATACACTCAATTTTGTGAACTAGGTAAGTTATTGGTCAGTCTCATGCCTATACTGGAGATAAGGAAACATGGGAGACGCTGTTTGCCTATGCTTAAATCATGAGCAACAAAACTAAGGCACAATCCTGGCCTTCGGATTAAAATCCACTGTGCCCTTTCCTATACCACAACCACACCACATCAAGCCTTGACTAGGTGTACACAAAAGACTCCACACACTGAGAGAAGGGCAAAACACAACACACAACTGTGGCTGAATTTCCAACCACTAAGCAATCTCAATAGGGTCTTAGAAGCTACTGCTTCATCCTGACAAGGGTAAAAGCGGGATGTCATCCCTCACTCTACATGAAATGACTCACCAGCAAAGACAGACCCTCTTCTTTTAAGACAGACAGGAGTCCACTGAGTGGGCCTGCTTTCCCTCTGAAGTCCTAAGGTACAATGTGTCTACTACTCAGCTTGGCTCCTGACCACCATGGGCCTCATGTATATTTTTAGGTATAATTCTTGAATAAATATAATATATATTATATATTCAGAGGATTTTTAATGTTTTTAAATAAAGAGTTAAAAATAAATCCCTCAATACCACCCCTATATCCTTCCTGCCTGGTTCTCACCTTCTCCACTACCTTCTTTCGTTTATCCCTTGGGATTTATTTATACAAATGTGAGCTAACATGAATTTATATTCTATCCTCCCACTTTCTTTCTGCAATGTAGCAGTGATGTGAGGTAGTTTCAGGTGAGAGGAGCTGAATGGCCTCTGCATGTCCTTCATGCACCAAGCCCAAGGCCAGGCAGAGCCCAGGTAATCAATAAGCACTTGCTGGAGGGAAAGGCTGTCCTGAATGGAGGAATCGATCTCTGGGGGTACTAAGAGTGTGTGTAAGGCGAGTACTTGACTGACACCTGTGCTAAACGTCAGTGGCAAAGCAGTCACCTTCACTCAGTGTGTCCCAGCTACCTGCTCACAGGACAGATGCCTCTGGAAGCAGTGATGGCCTTACTCTCAACCACAGCACTCCATCTGCACAAAGGCTGCAGAGGACTCCGTTGTTTGGTTAAAGAAAACAATGTTAAGCACAAAGAAATGAAAGAAGCTCCTCTTTTTTTTTAAGGACAGAGTCTCACTATGTCGCCCTTGGTAGAGTGCTGAGGTGTCACAGCTCACAGCAACCTCCAGCTCTTGGACTTAGGCAATTCTCTTGCCTCAGCCTCCCGAGTAGCTAGGACTACAGGCACCTGCCACAACGGCTGGCTTTTTGTTGCAGTTTGGCCAGCGCGGGGTTCAAACCCACCACCCTCGGTATATGGGGCCAGCACCCTACTCACTGAGCCACAGGCACCACCCAGAAGCTCCTCTTTCAACTCCCTTGGGTCTCACACTTCTTCGCAAATCACCATAAATGAGGGGAGATTATTCTGCCCCATCTGCACCAGGACTGACCCAGCTCCTGGGGAAATGTTTACAAATGGGCCTGGCAGTGAATGCTGCTTCTGGCCAAGGCTAGGAAGGCCTTCCTCAGGCCCAGCACTGGCTCCTGTTCACAAAGGGTACAAAATCGTTGACCAGAAAGAGGATGTACACATCGCCAAGAAAGTGGACTAGTATATATTTTTTTTTTGGTTTGTAAATGTAGTTAGTCAAATAATATTTATGGAAGAAAATGCTTTATAAACTGTAATACACTGCATAAAGGTAAAGTAAGAGGAAGTATAAAGATTAAGGACATTAAAGATGTACGAAGTTCTATGATTAAATTGCACAATTGCTGACACTACTGACAAGTGTATTTCTTTTTTTATATATAACATAGCCTATTGCCATATATAAAAAAATGAACAAAAAAACCCTACAGCTTCCAACAGTGAAATGATAAAGAATAGGGCAAGTTCTTATTTTTGAAGTTCATTATTAGGCAGTCATTGAGACTATTTTAAAATTTTACAGAGACCTATTTTACAATCCCAATAGAAGAGCAAAAGTAGACAGGGGGCGACAATTGGTGTTTATCGGTCAGGTCACATAGGGAGCAAGGTTGTCTGCTTAACCAATGTCAGCTATAGTCCATATTTGTCAAAATATAGCATGTTTTATTCATTCATAAAGGGTTAGTAATATTTCACTTTATTTCTTCTGTATCTTTTGGTTTCAACTTGTGCAATTTTATGACTCATGTTAAAATATATATTTTTTTACTAGGTGGCAAGAAGACTTTCTTTAATAAGACATCCAGAGTGCACTACCATGAGTGGTGGGAAAGCTATAGAACATTCGGCCAAACAAGGAAACAGATTTCATTTTGATATCCAACCACCCATGCAATGTGCTAAAAATTGTGATTTTTCTTTTTCTGGACTTCAACATATTATTAATAAAATAATAACACAAAAGGAAAAAGAAGGTATATTTCTAATTGGTAAAGTTGGACAGGTAAGTATTCCTGGGTTGTACCTAAAAGTACTTGCTCATTTCTACAGGTATTGAGAAGGGGCAAATCCTGTCTTCAGCTGCAGACATTGCTGCTGCAGTACAGCAGGCAACAGCATGCCACATTGCAAAAAGAACACATCAAGCTATTCTGTTCTGTAAGCAGGGAGTTGTTATCTCTGTACTGGTAAGCTTTGTCATCTCATTTTATAGTAATAGGAACACTTTGCAGCATGTTGCTTTTCCCCCAAAACATCAATTGACCTGACATTTAGGGTGAACAGATCTTTGAGCCAGATGTTAGCTCTGACAATATGAAATCATATAGAATAGAAAAGACTAGCAGGGTGGCGCCTGTGGCTCAGTGAGTAGGGTGCCAGCCCCATATACCAAGGGTGGCAGGTTCAAATCCAGCCCCGGCTGAACTGCAAAAAAAAAAATAGCCAGGTGTTGTGGCAGGCCCCTTTAAGTCCCAGCTGCTCGGGAGGCTGAGGCAGGAGAATCGCGGAAGCCCAAGAGCTGGAGGTTGCTGTGAGTCCTGTGACATCATGGCACTCTACCGAGGGCAGTAAAGTGAGACTGTCTCTTTTTTAAAGACAGGAATTATGGATGGTCCTCCATTCTTCTCCAGACTTAAGAAAGCAAGTCCCACTGTTTGTTACATACGAAATTCCTTTAAAAATGCAGGGTTAATACTTGCATCTCTACTGATATTATTTGTTATATGAAGGAACTGATTAAGTTTATTTCTGCATTCCTTTAATAGGACATGGAAAGCATTTGCATTGTAAGTCAGGTAGCCAAGAGCACAGGAACAAGCTGTGTGAACCAGGTTTAATGAAACCTCTCAGGTTACCTCTGACCTTCTGTTTTCACCTTTTCCCTGAAAGTGGACTAGTATTTTTGGGAAGTTTTAATTTGCTTCAATTAAAAATTTAGGGCAGCTCTGAGCAAAACAGAAGTAGGTGAATTTATTTCCTGAGCTTCTGCAAGGCTCTTGTGCAGGCCTGTCACTAAGAGGCCCCTACCCCAGACAGTTTCCCCCACCTGGAGGATTCCAAGACTCACACCAGTCCCTCACCACCCTTTCACCAGACTGGAACAGAACCCTGCAAGAGAGAAACTAAAATTAGAAATCAATCTCTTTTTATGGAGTTGAATGGCTTAAATAATTACCGTATATACTCGAGTATAAGCCGAGTTTTTGGTGCCGAAAAAAAAAAAAACTCGGCTTATACTCGAGTATATACGGTACCCTTTTCAGGGGGGAAATATGTACATTTGAGTGTACATGCATTGACATTTCTGAACAGAGAAATGGGTAAGAATGCTTGACTCTAGAGAGGGGAATTAGATTAGGGCCCAGGGATATGAGAGCAGCTCACCATCTACCATACGTCCTCAGGTACAGAGTACATTTGTTCATTTATATTTGTTACAACAAAAAAATCAATTTAAAAATAAAAGCTTTTAAAATGACCTCTTTTAATTTTTTAATACTTTAATTCCAAGGATTTAGAGATGTAGCTAGCTGGTCATGCCAAGGCAACCCTGCCCACACCCTCTCCAGGTGAAAGGTCCCAGCCCTGCTGTCCCACCAAACAGGCCACACTCCGTTCAAGGCCTTAGGCCTGGTTGCCTGACACAAAAAAATGAGCTGATCATTCTGCATCACACAGGAATAGGAACCAAGAACTAGGTCCTCCCTATACAAATATATGGGTGTCATTACTCTGTGCAAGAAACAGACCCCCCACTCAGACTGGCTCAGTTGCAGTGGGGGTTGCTCAGTTAGGACTCTTCCAGTGACTCACCCTTGGTTCAAATTAGCTGAAGCTAACAAAGGGGGAGGGGGCTTCCTTTAGCTCACATAACCTAAAATTGCAGGGGTATCTGCCTTCAGGCACAACTGGACGGAGGGACTCCAAAGACATCCCCAGGATTTGGTCCTGCTCTCTCCACCTCTCCTCTGTCTTCCTCTCTCTCACAGCTCCACATTCAGGAAAACCCTTCCCTCATGGCCAGAAGTTCCTCTTATCCTCTCAGCAACCTACAGGAAGGAAGCCTGCCTATTTCTTGATTTCTCAAATCAAAGGCCAAGGCTAGGCCTCAGTAGGCCAAACCAGGTCCCACGAGCATTCCTGAACCAAGTGTCTTGGCTGCAGACATGGTGACAGGCAAGGGAGTAGGGGTCAACCCACCCATGCCTCTGGGCTGACCTAAGGCCATGCCGTGAGAAATAGGAAGAGCAGAAAGCACCAGATGCCAACCCTCCTCCACAGCCCAGCTCCACACACCATCCTGATGCCCTCTGCACTCTGCAGTGGCCTCAGGGCCCTGCTACTTCCCAGGTCAGATTCAAGAGGGTGAGAATCTAACTGGCCTGGCTATTTGCACAGCAGCGTTTCCATGCCAGGTCATTGCCAGCTTAAGGACTGGGTGTTCATGAGTCAGGAGTCCTACTTGTTCCACAAGCCGGGGCCAGAGGAGGGTTGGAGAGAGGTTCTCACAGTACAAAGCTGCTTGCTACTGCCCCTATGGGCGAAGGTTAGGGGAATGGCAGGCCTGGAGTGAAACATCTAAGTACCACCCATGGACACCTAGAATAGAAACCACTTTATTAATACCTGAGAAAAAGTGCAACATATACATTTCCTCCTGACCACTTAGCCTGTCTTCATAGGCCAGATCACTGAGAGGCCACACCATTTCTCTCACCTGTCCCTTAAGCCATGGGTCATCTGGGGCTTCCCTGCCCAGTGTCCAAAGGCTGAAGAAGTCTAAAGCCAGAGTATGGAAACTGGACCCAGAGACCAAGAGAAGGAACATGTGCAGCATGGCTCCCAGGGTCAGGGTCAACGGTCAAGGTCCAGAGTCTCTTGAGTCACAGTCCGGAGTCCAATGGAAAACAACTCCTCCCAGGGTTCCCGGATCCAAGCCAGCAGGGCTGTCAGCTGGTCCTGACACACAACTCGGAGCGACCAGAAGCTCTCTAGCCGAGACACCTAGCAGACCGAGCAGTTAGCAAGGTAAGGTTCACAAGGCCACACCAGGGCAGGCAAAGGGAAGACTCCAGGAAGGACTCACTGTCCTCCTTGGCTCGTTGCTTCTTCCCATCCCCTAGCCTGTGCCACTCCCCATTAAAGACCTGACTCTGAGCTTTGAAAACAGAATCCAATCAACAGTTAACTGAAAGCCTCCCAGTGAGCTTTCAAGTTTACTAATATGTCTCTAATCTTCCCTGTTGTAACAGAACAGAAGTTCTAGGTTCAGGTTCTGGTTCTACCACTTGTGGTCTGGGCAAATTGGTTAATATCCTCCAAACCTCAGTATCTTCATCTATAAAACAGGACCAATGATAAATAGTATTTCCTCACGTGGTGGTTGTGAAGATAAAACATCTGCACCTCACTGGGCCCAATCCACCAACTCAAAGCAGCTGGGAGTCTCACTGAAGGGCTCTTGCTAATAAATAGTAGGGCCCCAAGTCTAGAGTGTTTCCCCTGCTCTAGCTGCCTCCCTCTCTACTTGCTGCTTAGCCAAACCCAGAATTCTCCTCCCTCAACCTTAATTCTGTGTTCCTTCCACCATGACTGCCCACCTCTAAGTTCCACCCTACCCAAATTTCTAGCCTCCCTGGACCCTCATCCCACACTGCTATCCCCTCCCTGCCACACACACACCTCATCATAGAAGACTAGCCGCAAGTCCTCCGGGGCCATGCGGTAGAGCTGCACTGAGCTCAGGCTGCTGAGCAGCTGCTGCTCCCGGACACGCACAGGAGAGTCAGACCTCAAAGGAAGAACCTTCTCTGATGCTTCATCAGAAGCTGCCGGAAGAGGGGGCTCTGCCTGGGACCCAGGAGGGTCCTCCTCCAACAGGTAGAGGGTAGACAGAGTCAGCAACAGGGACACAGAGCAGGTAGAAGGGCCTGAAGGGAAAGAAGCAGGGTAAGACCCTGAGTGGAAGGCCAGGAGGGGCCCAGATCCCTGGGGCCCAGCATTCCAATTCTACTTGGGAGAAGAGGCTGAACCACAATGAGGTGGGCCACAAAGCAGCCTGTGTCCTTGGGGCCAAGAACCTCCCTTTCCAAAATTCCAGCAACCTTGAGCCTCCAAAATCTCTGAGGCCCAAGACAAAAGGAACCACTACACACTCCACTCAGAAACAAGGACCCACCCTTGCCTCCTCTGACAGGACAAGTGGGGCAGACCCAGTTCCACTTCAGAGAAAGCCTGGATTCAAAAGCACAGGTCTCTGGGCAACTGAAGATCCAGGGCATCTCCTGACTCCACCCAGAGAAGCAGGGAACACAGGGGCTGTCCCCTATTCCCCCAAGTGAGAAGCCCAGATTCCAGGAGTTGATGACTGCTACATAGGCATTGCAGAGGTGCTAGGGGATCAGGCAATAATCTGAGACAAGATGGGGTACAGAGATCAGGGCTTCATCTGCAGCAGAGGCCTCACCTTCAACCAGAAACACCCGAAGGTAAAAGAACTGAGGAACCTCCAAGGATGAGTCTTTCTCCAGCAATGGCCTGGCAGGGGAAACAGGCAGACACAGGAAGATCAGCGAGGGCATGGGAGGTGCTTCGAGGGAAGGGAGTGGAAAGAGAGCAGCACAGGTGGGTTGGAGGAGACACAACGACCTAGGGTGTAGGGTATGGGCATGAGGACAGGTGGCAGGCCCAGGGTGGACTCACCACAAGGCAGTGTCTACAGCTCTGTGGAGGGAGAGCCTAGCACCAGGGCCCAGCCTTGACTCCTATGGACTCACCAGAGCCGGTGCTGCGGAGTCACTGCCTCCTCTGTGGCACTGACACAGTTCTTCCAGGTGGGAGGCAGAGACTGCAAGACATCTGGACAGACCCAGCAGGGACAGAGAAGCCTCAGAAGGTTCTCTCTCCTCTATCCCACCTCTCCACCTCTCAACATCTTCCTTTTCCCCAATACTGTTAGATTTCAGAAACTTCTTTCTACAAGGGACAAGGCCTACTACCTCTGTCTCTACTGCTGGGCACCAGAGTTGGGGAAGCTCAGCCCCCCAGGGGCCCACCCCACTCTTCTGCCTCTGTCTTTCCTCTCTTACCAATGAGCTCCTCTAGGAAGGCCCGGCAACGCCTGGCATCTCGGGGCAGCAGCACAAAGCTGCCTGCCCCAGCCGCCCACTCCAGCCGCAAGCTCTGTCCTGCCAGGCCCAGCTCTATGCTACTCAGATCCTGCAGGGGAATGGCCAGAGTCAGCTGGAGCCAGCTAGCCAGAGGCTCACTGTGGAGAGAGGAGACAGATTGGTGGAGGAATGAAAAGACAAGGGCCCTACCCCTGCCCCAGCCATGCCCCAGCTCACTCACTGGATCTCCCCTGTCACTCTCAACAGGTAAAGCCTGTGGTCAGACAGGACCACAAGGCACATAAATTCTCCAGGATGGCCTGCCAATATCACTGGCACCTGATGAGAAGAGAAAGTTGGTGTAAGACCAGAAAAAAAAGTCCAGGGAGGTGATGCCAGGCTGAAAGCCAAGCCTGAGACAGCACTCTCACACTCTCAACCTGACCCTCCCCACCCATCTACCAGTCTGCAGCCCAACACCCTCTCTACCCACCACTGAACTCCTCTCCTGCCCCAAAGGCCCTGTCCCTCAGGGCCTCAGCATTCTCTCAGCTGGCTCCCCTGCCAGTCACCTCACCCCTGTAACCCACCATCCAACCTGCCTGACTGACTGTTCTGAAGCACAAAACTGATCATCACCCCCTTGCTTAAAATCCTTCAGGGGTTCCCAGTGGCCCTCAGGACCAATCCAAACTCCTTCACAGACACAAGAGGCTGCTTCTGAACTGGCCTCTGCCTGCCTCTCAGACCCTCTTGGGACATGAGTCCTTACCCCACCCATCCTGGCTCTTCTTATCCTGGACAGTTCTCCCAACTGGCAACACTCTTGGGCCTCCAGGCATTTGCTGGTTCCCTTACCCACAACATTCCTTTCCTCCCTACTCCTTAACTCATCCTTCAAGACTTGGCTTAGACATCACCTACCAGAAAGGCTCCCTTAGCCATGAGGCTAGATTACACTCCCTTCTAGGACCTTACTTAGACTGACAGACTCACATACTGTATGACTGTTGTCAGTTCCTCACACCACACTGCAAGACTGAGGGCAAGACTGACTGACCGTGAACCCTTATGTCTACCACACAGCATGTGCTCAGCAAAGGTCAGATCACACTGTGCATTTGCAGTATCTCCAAGAGGTCCCCTGGCTACTTAGTGCCAGGCACTGTGCTGGGCAGCCCAAGACACCAGCTCTGATGCCACACCACTCTGCAAGGGACGCATCATTATCTCCATTATAGAGGGGTGACAACTGAGACTCAAATATCAAGGACCATGTCCACAGTCACACAGCAGGTAACTGCTGGATTTGAAACCAGAAGCCAGATCCGGTGTCTGTAGAGTGCCTGATCTGACCCAACTGTCTGTGCAGGAAACAAGCAGGCACCAGGTCAGTGCCAGGCAGCACAGACCTGACGCAGCAGCACAGACCTTGAAGCAGCACTGGAACTCCTCCTGGGCATCACTGAACACCTCAACATCCAGGAAGAGCCGGAGTCGGTGGTCCACGCAGTGGAGGCCATGGCGCTCAGCAGCTGAGAGCAACCAGTAGACATTAGCCTGCCCCAGCAGTCCCTAGGCTCCATCTCTACCATCCCATCAGTGCCCCTTCCTTCCAAAAACCCACCCTGTCCTGTTTTGCCTGTACTCACAGGGACTGAGGCTCCAACTATTATGGTCACGGGAGATGGGTGCCTGAGGTAGAATGTTCTCAGCCCTGTTGTGGTCACTAAAGCCAGAAGGGTCACAGCCAGGGCCAGCAGACTGAGAGGGAGCTGGTGCTTGCTCTTCTTGTTTCTGCTCCCTGTTGGGGGTTCCATCAGACTGAGCCAGAAGAACTACATGGTCACTACCACAGTTTGGACACACAGCAGGAGACTCTGGAGGGAGGGATGGACATAGTCTCCATAAGCCTACCCCAAAACCCCCAACCACACTCATCATCACGACTCACCCACTCTCAGGTCTCCTCTGAGCCCACATGTCCAGCTTCATACGCAACCACTGTACCCCAACTCAGCTCCCCACTCTAGGCACAGTTGCTGAGTCATCACTCCCCAGCCCAGGGACAAGCTATCCTATGGCCCACACCTCCTTAAAATACACCCCACTTTCTAATTTTAGGCCCTCTCAGATGAGGCCAAACACAACTAGGCCCTGCTCTAGTCTCTCCAGGCCCCAAACTTGGGCTGGTCAAGTATTTTATGCTATCCTAGCAATGTCTAAAAAAAAACAAAATCAACAGACTGGGAAAGGCAGAGAGAACTCTGGCACCATGGGCAAGTCACAGAGCCTGGATCCTCATCTGTAAAACAGGGATAATAATAATGTCCATCTTCCTCATCCATAGTGTCAGGATGACTGAACAGAAACAGGCAGAGAATCCAGGACATGCGTCAGCAATGAGAAGTGGCCACAATGTGCTGGGCATGTGCTAGATCCTGCGCCAGCATGATCACATTTCACCCTCCACAAAACTCTCCCTATCCCATTTTGAAAATGAGGAAAAGAATAGATTAAATAATTTCTACACCCTGCCCAAGACCCTGTAGCAGAGGGTAACAACAGCAGCTCCCATTAACAGGGGACCTTTGTCTTGTGCCAGGCAGTATGCCTGCTGCCTTGGTGTCACATTTAAATCTCATATAACAGCACTCTTGGGTGAGTTCATACTCCTCTTTCTTTAGGTAAGGCAACCAAGGCACAAAGAAATGTAGTACATAGTAATGTTCATTAATAATGCCACCATAAGGGCTGGGCGAGATGGCTCACACCTGTAATCCTGGCACTCTGACAGGCCGAGGCAGGTGGATAGCCTGAGCTCAGGATTTCGAGACAAGCCTGAGCAAGAAAGAGACTTCATCTCTAAAAATAGCTAGGGCTCGGCGCTTGTGGCTCAAGCAGCTAACACACCAGCCACATACACCTGAGCTGACAGGTTCGAATGCAGCCTGGGCCTACCAAACAACAATGACGGCTGCAATCAAAAAATAGCCGGGTGCCGTGGCAGGCATCTGTAGTCCCAACTACTTGGGAGGCAGAGGCAGGAGAATCGCTTGAGCCCAGGAGTTGGAGGTTGCTGTGAGCTGTGACGCCATGGCACTCTACCCAGGGCGACAGCTTGAGGTTTTGTCTCAAAAAAAAATTAAAAAATTAAAAACAGCTGGACTCTGTGGCAGGAGCCTGTAGTCCTAGCTACTTGGGAGGCTGAGGCAAGAGGACTGCTTGAGTCCAAGAGATTGCTGTGAGCTATGATGCCACAGCCCTCTACCAAAGGTGGCAAAATGAGACTCTGTCTCAAAATAATTATAACAATAATAATAATAATACCACCATAGACAGGACCCCAGAGGCCAAAGGACCAAGCATAGCCAGGGCCTGAGGGGTTGGGAGCTGCTTCTGTTGCAAATGTTGTACCCCAGGCCTGGAGCTACCTGAGTGGGTTCAGGGAGGGGAAGGGAACAAGGTTCCATTCTCTGAATACATTTCAAACCCCTGCTCCAGCTGCTGTAAGAGAAAAGTACTAATAAAAATCATGCATTTCCACATGGCTGTTATCAAGAATACCTCTTTTCTCTTTAGTGTCTTCTTCAAAGACACTGTTTTTTGACTGATCTACAATGGAAAAATCTCTTGTTTTAAAGAACAGAATATGAAGAGATGGCACAGGCATTATTTAGTATCAAGTAGCTCACAAGGTCAGACAGGGAAGGACAAACTAAGCCAACTCCCAAAGTGTCTTACTCAACAGCTGAACGTGCTCAGAGGGGCACCACCACCACATGATACTGCAGGGAAGACTCAGGCTTTATGCAGTTTCTGAAGTACTAGCCAAAAAAAAAAAAAAAAACCACACACACACACACAAAAAGCTTTCAAGTTATAAAAATATGATGAGTACATTTAAGCACAGTTACAGAGATTTTATTTCCTGACTTTCCCAGAGAGGAAAAAAAAAAAATCAGGATATTGTTTCTTTTTCTCTTTTTTTTTTTTTTTTTTAAGATTTTCCTTTTTGTAAATATAGTGAGCAGAAGCTGTTTTATTTTTCCTCCAGACAAAATAGTCCCCACAGCCCTAGTCCTTTTTCCCAGAGGTTCCCTCTCTATACTCCCCCACTCAAAGCCACTTTCCCTGCAATGAGAGAGGCCTGTGGGCAGGGAGGCCAAGGGCATGGCCTACACCTGTCTTTCTTCTTCTTTTTTTTTTTTTTTTGAAACATAAGTCTCATTTTGTGGCCCTTGGTAGAATGCAATGGCATCACAGCTCAGAGCAACCTCAAACTCCTGGGGTTAAGCAATTCTCCTGCCTAAACCTCCCAAGTACCTGGGACTATAGGTACCCTCCCAGCTTTTTTATTTTAAGAGAGTAGGTCTTACTCTGGCTCAGGCTAGTCTCAGACTCGTGAGCTCAGGCAATCCACCCACTTCGGCCTCTCACAGCGCTAGAATTATAGGTGTGAGCCACTGTACTGGGCCCTATACCTGTCTTTTGGAACAGAGGCCTCCAGCCGTCCTCACTGTCCAAGCCCAGCCTGGGTTCCTCTGGCTTGAATGTGTAGCCACAGCGTAGACACTGGAATCTGCCCTCCTGTAGGTCCCTGGCTTCCTGAAGCTGATGCCGAGCCATGGCAGTGACCGGGGCCAATACGGCAAGCAGCTCCTGATAGGGTGGGTCAGAAGCAGCTATAAATGGACAGATCCCGGACAGACACTGCCTCCCACTCTTAGGCCCAGAGCTCTCCCAATCTCCTCCCCAGTCTCCTGGGTCCCCGCTCTAAGCCCCATCACCTGGACAGCTGCGTGGGCATCAGGCTCCAGCACCACATAGCGACGCAACTGCCGGTCAGGGCAAATATAGGAGAAGCGCAGAACGAGGACAGGGGCCCCAGGAAGCAGATCTGTGCCCTGTGTAGGAAGAGGGGACTGGGTAAAAAATAGCAGTGAGAGGAAGGGAGAACAGAGGAAATCAGAGTTACAGTAACAGCTCTGGACCCCAATCAAACGCTTGTGCTGACATCCAACTCCAGCAAGGGATCACCACCTCACCCAGCCTCTCAAGCCACCTGCAACCTCATCCAGCCCCATAAGGGTCCCCTCCTTAGCTCCAAGTGCCAATGAGAGACTATGGGTAATGCCAAGCCCAGTGCCTGGCACACAACAGCCATGTCCTCAGAGGTAGTTCCTGTAAAAACCTAGCACCTCTTCCAGAATGCCCCACATTTACAATCACCTCAGGCACTGGTCCTCTCTGTGTTTGGGTCTCAGGCTCTATCTCAGCTGCCTCCAGACTCTGGAGCTCGAGCCGTTCCAGGGTCCGTGCTGCTTGGAGTTCCACCTCAAACAAGTGGGCAGAAGTGACCCGGAGAAAGCATTCCCTGCCCCGAACATTCCCAAGCCCCTCTAAGGGACACACCAACATGGGGCGACAGAGCTCTGCTGTAGAGAAACAGAGAGAAGAGCCCTGTAAGGAAGGAAAAGCACCCAGGCTCTGTCCCCAGTCCTCTATCAAAAGGGAGTCAGCCCCACTCCCAAGTCTGGTCTGGGCCTCCCTCCCTTACCCAGATATTCTAGCAGCATTTGGCCCCAGCTCGCCCACATCTGCAGCATGCTCACCTTCCACTTCCTTCTGTTCCTGCTCCTTGTCCTCCTCCTGTTGCTCCTTTCCTCCTTCTCTCTCTGGTTCCTCTAGCTCTTCTTCCTCCTGTGGCTCCGGCTCTACCTTGACCTCCCCTGACATTTTCTGTGATGACTCCTCAGGACCTCTGGCTGCTTCTTCTGGGGATGAAGGGCTGAGTGAAGTGCTTGGGTCCAGGGAGTCTGGAGGAGGCGTGCTGAGGGCAGAAGTCTTGGAGGTAGCTGGAGGGGGGCTCCCAGAGGTCTCCAAGTGGCTCCTATACTGCAGCCAGTCACAGCCAAATCGCTCCCGAAAGCTGTTCATGAGCTCAAGTTCCCGATGTTGCTGCACAAACCGTCCTGGGTAGAGAGGGAGGCACAGAGCTGAGCAAGCCCACAACCCTCCAGGTGGTCCAGCCTCTTTCTACAAATGCTCCCCGGTGTAAAGCAATGAGGTGTGTATAAGTGAGGAGGGGAGGACCTGAGGGAGGCTACAGTCATCCCCTAAGCAGCACATCCCAAGTGTGTTCTATGGAAACTGTGGTCATATGCAATCCAGAACTGTACTGCACATGCTACTTCTGGAGACTGGCAATGCAGGGCAGCACCCTGAAGGTCCTGAGATGGCCTGCAGGGAAGACACCTATTTAACTTTGTTTAACCTAGCACTTCCCAAAACTTTCGGGCCACAGTCTTTTTATTATACGACCTTTGACACCCCAAAAGATTGGTGCCTAGGAGCACTATCTTCCCCTTCCTCTAAACAAAAAGGAAAGGAAGAGACTAAGAGACCCTCCACAATGCCCCACTCCACCAAAAAATCGAACTTCTCCTACCAGATCTTCACAGTAATGTAAAGATTAGAGAGGGCTGGATGGGAAGATGGATGGGTGGGGTGAGGCTGACTTACCAGCTGGGGAGGGGTTCAGAGTTCGGGGCTCTGGGTCTGTATCACTGGGTTCAGAGATGCTTGCCCGCCTCACACGGACTCGGCTCTGAGGTTGGGTGGAGAAATAAAGTTCTACAAAAGCCAGGGCCTCCTGGCCTGCCATCCACGGCTACCCTGCCATCCATGGTCACCCACCTACCAGGAAAAAAACAAGACTACAAGCAAACGTAAGGCCATGCTATTCCCAGCCAGCCAACAACCCAGAGGCCACATAATGATACCTAATCCCAGGCTTAAGGCAGCTAAGGACTCCACTTACCTTAACCTTATGAAGCAGGGGCTGGACCACAGCACCGCCTGAGGAAGGGCTATCACTTAGGTCAGGACCACCAGAAGTTTCAGTGGTACTCCCCACTGGCCAGGACACAGGTGGGGCCATATGGCCAAAACCCAAGGATGAGGGGGTCTGGCATGTGACAACAGGAAGCAGAAAGAGGTCAGAGGCAGGGAAGTGCCTCTGCCCTGCCCAAGCTAGCCAGGAGGCAGGACTTCACTTTCCACTGACGACGAAGACCCTTCTACCAGCTACCCTTCTGGTTCCTGCCTCCTTCCCTCCCTTCTCATCTTCCCCGATCCCTGCCCTCTACCACCACACTGACCTGAGAATCTGTCAGCGACAAAATTTCACCATCAAGAAGGAACTAAGCAAAGACAAAATGGGAGAGGGAAATGTTCCTGGCTGGGACCATTCTGGTGAGTTCTGGGTATTAATGACACAATAAGCAAAGGGTCTAGATCCTTGACCTCTTACTCAGGGATGGCAAGAGAGTATGGGATAGACTAGCACTGGGCAGGAAAGAGAAGCAGAGTAGACATGGAATGATCACTCACGCCAGAAGCAGCATCCCTGGCAAGGGGTGACAAGTACTGGGCAGTGGCAGCTCGGTGTGCAGGGTGGAACCACAAAGGGTTCCCCTCCAGGTAGAGCTAAGGGGCAGAAAGAGGAGAATAAAGTGGGCCTCAGCCTTTTCCAGTGTAAAGAAAGCACTGACCAAATCAGCACAGGATGGTGGGGCACAGTGATGGTTCTCAAGCCCTTGAAGCACCCACGTCTCACTTTGCGCAGCTCTGCCAATAGCCACAATGGTGACAGCTCCCTGTGTCCTTCCAGCAGGTTGTATGCCACATCCAGGTGCCGAAGGTTCCTCAGCTGCTCCAGGCCTAGGTGGGAACAGAAGAAGGATGTGCAGGTAAGCACTCGTGAACATGGGTGTGATGGTATGTGTGCTGGCAGAGGGTATGGCAGAAAGACAGACAGAAGCACCTCAGCCCTACCTGTAAGCCCTCATGAGACTCTAGGAGCAGTGATTTTTGATGGCTGTATTGCAGCTCACTGGTGTGCCATGAGAGGATCTTAGGTATGCCGCAAAAATTTTACAGATCATTAATTAAATTATTTTTTAAAGAAGTTCAAAGCACAGTTAAGTGCTTTTTTTGATAATATAATTTATGTGTGCCAGAGTGTGCTGTGAGATAAAAAAAAGGTTAAAAACCACTGCTCTAGAGGCACAGGGTTCTGGGGCCACCCACATCTTATACTTGCCCCATCCCCCTCCATGTCTGCCACAGCATAAGTCTCTACTCACCATGCAAGCTCTGAAGCTCATTGCCTCGCAGTATCAAGACCCCCAGAGCAGCCCCTGCAGGTCCCATTCTCGGCACCAAATGTAGGCGGTTATAGGAGATGTCCAGATGGCAGAGCTCACACAAATCCTGGCAGGGAGGACAAAGATTCTCTGCTTGAGCAAATTCTTCAGAACCAGGCCTCAACCTTGGCCTATAAAAATTGCACACTAAGTCAGGCACAATGGCTCACACCTGTAATCCTAGCACTCTGGGATGCTGAGATGGGTGGATCACTTGAGCTCAGGAGTTCAAGACCAGCCTGAGCAAGAATGAGACCTCATCTCTATTAAAAATAGAAAAAAACTAGCCATGCATTGTAGAGGGTGCCCATAGTCCCAGCTAGTCAGGAGGCCAAGGCACGAGGAGTGCTGGAATTGAGGAGTTTGCTGTGAGCTCTGATGCCACAGCAATCTAGCAGGGCAACAGAGTGAAACTCTGTTTCAAAAAAAAACAAAACAAAGCTTCACAAAGGCTCGGCACCAGTAACTCAGTGGTTAGGGAGCCGGCCACATGCACCAGGCTAGTAGGTTCAAATCCATCCCGGGCCTGCTAAACAACAATGACAACAAAAACAAAATAGAGCCAGGCATCGTGGCAGGCGCCTGTAGTCCCAGCTACTTGGGAGGCTGAGGCAAGAGAATCACTTAAGCCCAGGAGTTGGAGGTTGCTATGAGCTGTAACATGGTGATACTACTGAGGGCAACACATTGAGACTGTCTCAAAAGAAAAAAAACTACACACTGTCAGCACAAATGATTTATTCATATATATCCCTAGCCCCACATTAAAAGTCTTAAGCAAATACTAGCATAATTTCAAAGCTCAAGGCCATATTCCTAGAATGGTAACTTGAGCCCCCTTAATTTCCTGCCTGGGAAAACTCACACTCACCAAAGGAATTTATTGTTTATTCCAGCCAACACCAGAAGATCCAGTCTGTGTGGGAGGGTAGGGGCCTAACTTTGGTTAAGTGCCACTTAGTTCTTGATCCACATGAGTCTGACATGGACCAACCTCCATTTCTGTTTTTTGTAAATTTCTTCTTCCCTGACTCAGCTCAAGCCTCCATCATTCCACTGCCTACTCCCTCCTCTCTTTAAAATGCCCAGTCACTTTTGCACAAATCAAAGTACAGTTCAGTTCATATTGGACCCTCTTCTCTACTGTTAACAGTTTATTACTAATTAAAATCTGTACTTATTTTAACTAGTGTCTGGCTTTGCCTGTCTTTCACACAGAGACACAAGACAAAGGTTCCTCATCATCACAAAAGCTACCAGTTTTTTAACTAGGCACTAGGTTATGTAACACTGGAAACTTTTCATAATCACTTTAATACTATAAAAGCAGGACTCCTATGATTTCTACTTCACAAGTAAAGAAACCAAGAGATTAACTAATTTGCTCTAAGTCATACAAGTATCAGAAGTTGAGATTTGAATTCTGGTTTGTCTTATGCTAGAGCCTGAGTCCCAAACAGTGCCATTCTCAGGTTATGACTCCACCTAGCAAGGGAGGAGAAAAAGCAGGTCCAGAAGAAAGGGTGGGTGCAGAGCATTCAAAGGCTCAAGCTAGGTGCTTAAACTCACCATCAGGAAGCCCTCACAGTTGTACACTTGATTGTGGCTCAGGTTCAAGAAACGCAGAGATGACAAGAGGTGCTGAGAGGAACAGGAAGAGGAGGCAGAGAGTTAGTCTTTGCTACAACAATAGTTTGTCAACCAGCTGGCTCTCCTCCCTAAAGGCCCATCCTTGCCCTTCCTCAGAACTTTCTTGCCACTATGGCACTCACCAGAGAGCTATCTAAGGTGGTCAGTGTGTTGTAGCTGAAGTCAGCAGAAAGCAGAGCCAGCCAGGGGAGGGCAGAGCAGAGGTCACCACCGCAGGCTGAGAGGAGCTCCTGAGAGGGCAGATAGGTGCTTCATTACTCCATACTCGACATCCTGCCCATGCCGAGGTCATACTCTAACACTTATTCATTCATTCTTTGTACACTGGGCTCCATCTGGAGATGCAGACTTAAAAGAAAGCCCAAGTCTTTGTCTCCAAGGAACTCACTGTGGGGAGAGTGGGAAAGCATACACTAGAATATTTAACATGATAGGGTAGGCATGACTATAAATATACCGATAGGTATAGAGTGCTGTGGAAGCACAGGGAAGCAAGCAAGGACACTGCCTAAAGGGAAGCAGGAGGCAAAGAAGTCTATAGAGAAGGGAGAAAATCAGAGCTTGGTCCTCTATATATGTCAGGACAAGGTATCCAAGCCCACCCATCACCCTCCTTACCTCTAATGCCTGGATGCTCCTGCTACAGATGAGGGTCTCCAGCTGGGAATAGATGCTTCGGAGGCCATGCAGGCAGTGAAGAGGGACACCTCGGAGCTAGGCGAAGGAAAGGGAGGCACAGAGGAAGGTAGAACTTCACAAAAGACAAAGACCCCATCCCCAGTTTCCCTGGTGGGGAAGAAGAAGAAGACAACAGAGCCCAGCTACAGTTCAAGGAAGTATTAAATAGACGGGACTGGACATCACATTACTGCAGAGCAGTGGGTATACTCAGTTCTAAACTCCCCACCAAAAGAGGCCACCTCTCTTCCCCATTCCTAAGTGGCTGCCTCAAGTTGGGGATTATGTGCCAACATCCCCCAGCATCCCCATACCTCCAGCTGCCGAAGAGATTTAAAGGGAAAAATCTTGATGGGACCTGGTAGACCATGACCAGGGACATGGACAAGCTAAAAGAAAAACACTCCAGTTATTGAGCATGGCAGATCTCTCTTTCCTCAGCACCCCTTCTTTAGTACAACCACCCATATCTCTGACACATTCTTGACCTTGGCCCTGCAGACTTTTTGTACCCTTACCCCACCGCAGCCTCTATCATTTTCCTGGGCCCTTTGAACATCCTGCCCCATGCCACCCCCAGAACCTTGAGCGAAAGTGTTTTCTGCAGCACATCAAAGAGGAACTGAAGCTGGAGGATGATGGGGGAGTCAGCAGGGTGGGAAGGCAGAGCCACAAAGCCTGTCTGGCCAGGGCCCCATGGCCCCAGGTGCAGCTCAAATACATGGTTCAGCTGCTGCAGTGTGGTAGTCAGCAGACTCAGTGTGCTACAGCCAGATAGAACCACATCCCCTGCAGGGAGAAGGGAAGACAAGAAGGAGGACATAATAAAAAGTTTTTTTTTCCTTTTTATTATAAAACTTTGTGACCCCCAAAATACACTCACTGCAATCCATATTGCAGATCTTCCACTAAAGGATCAAATTTTCTATCTTTTCCTCAGTTCAAAAGCCTTCAGTGGCTCCACCCATGTCCAAAAGAAAGTTCTAATTCTCCAGCCTGATATACAAGACTGCTTCACTACTAATTTTTCCAAATTTTCTTTTACCTTCTGCTCAAAATAGCTTGAGACTGTCTCAAAGAAAAAAAGTAATAAATAAATAATAGAATCAAAAGATACTGCAGAAATAGTACCAAGAGATCTCCTAAACACTTTTTACCCAGTTTCCTCTGATGTTTACATTTTATAAAACTATAGTACAATATCTAAATCAGAAAACTGATATTAGTAAAAGATGTACATATAGATATATGGTTCTTTTTTTTTTTTTGAGACGGAGTCTCACTTTTTCACTCTCAGTAGAGTGCCATGGCATCACAGCTCACAAGAACCTCAAACTCTTGGGCTCAAGTGATCTTCTTCCCTCAGTTTTTCATTTTTAGTAGACAGGGTCTCATTCTAGCTCAGGCTGGTCTCAAACTCCTAAGCTCAAGAGATCAGCCCGCCTTGGCCTCCAAGAGTGCTAGGATTACAGGTATGAGCCACGACACCGTCCTGTATGTATAGTTCTAAGCCATTTATGTAGATTCCTGTAACCATCATCATAATTAAGATATGAAACTATTCCATCACTACAAAGATCTCCTACTACCTTTTCCATTCTTTTTTTTTTTGCAAGACAAAGTCTCACTCTGTTGGCCTGGGTAGAGTGCTGTGGCATCATCATTGCTCACAGCAACCTCAAACTCCTGGGCTCAAGTGATCCTCCTGCCTCAGCCTCCAGAGTGGCTGGGACTACAAGTGACCCCCACAAGGTCCAGCTAGTTTTTCTGTTTTTAATCGAGACGGGGTCTCACTCTTGCTCAGGTTGGTCTTGAACTCCTGATCTCAAGAATCAACCACCTCAGGGTCCCAGAGAACTAAGATTATAGGCTTGAGCCACCATGGCCAATTAAAACTGGATACCCCTTTCCCACCTGCTACCTCTTTAAAGTCACTTACTCATGCAGCCTCTGCCCTAACCCATGGAAAAATACCAGATTTTTGTTGAAGAAATTAAAAATCATACAATGATACAGACATGATTCAAAGACTCTTCTCATCCTCAAAGAGCCTCCCAGTTGTCTCTCACAAAAGAAGACATTCCCACAATTATTAACATAAACAGAAAATAAAACTGCCATAAAGAGATTCCAGGCTAGGTGAACTGCTCATGCCTATAATCCTAGCACTCTGGGAGGCCAAGACAGGTGGATTGCCTGAGCTCAGTTCAAGATCAGCCTGAACAAGAGCAAGACCCTGTCTCTAAAAATTAGCCAGGCATTAAGCAGGTGCCTGTAGTCCCAGCTACTTGGGAGGCTGAGGCAAGAGAATTGCCTGAGCCCAAGAGTTTGAGGTTGCTGTGAGCTATGACGCTACAGCACTCTATCAAGGAAGACAAAGTGTCTCAACAAAAGAGAGATTCCAGGAGGCACCTATGGCTCAAAGGAGTAAGACACCAGCCCCATATGCCGGAGGTGGTGGGTTCAAACCCAGCCCTAGCCAAAAAAAAAAAAAAAAAAGAGACAGAGAGAGATTCCAGATACCATCAATGGGAGTGCAGAATAATAGATGGCAACTAACATCAGCTAAGTAATATGTGCCAGATGAATGATACCTTATTTAAACCTCATCAGAATCTTCCAATGAGAAATACCATTAATCTCATGTTGCAGATTTGAACACTGAGATTCAAAGAAGAATTTTTTTGTTTTTGTTTTTTAAGACAGTCTCACTTTGTCACCCTCAGTACAGGGCCAGGACATCATAGCTCACAGCAACCATAAACTGTACAGCTCCAGCAATCCTCTTACCTCAACCTCCCAAGTTACTGAGAATACAGGCACCTGCCACAATGCCTGGCTATTTTTTAGAGACAAGGTCTTGCTCTGGTTCAGGCTGGTCTTGAACTTGTGAGCTCAGGCAATCCACTGGCCTCTGCCTCAAATGTTAAGAATCTTGATGGATTGGTGAGGTGCCCATAGCACAGTGGTTATATACACCAACGGTGGCAGTTCCAACCCAACCCAGGCCAACTAAACAACTACAAGAAAAGAATAGCCAGGCATTGTGGCAGATACCTGTAGTCCCAGCTACTTGAGAGGCAGAATTGCTTAAACCCAAGAGTTTGAGGTTGCTGTGAAACTATGATGTCACCGCACTCTACGCAGAGTGACATAGTGAGACTCTGTCTCAAAAAAAAAAATCTTGATGGAGATTGTAAAGCCAGTAGGAAGTTGCTACTTCCGCCTGATCTCAAAGCCAAAGCTTGTTCTACCACAACTAATGCCAACCACATACTGAACTACTGTGGCCCCATGGCGACCAGGCACTGAGGGAAGCAATTAAAATAGCTACTGTTAAGCACTTGCTACATGGGCAAACACTGTACTAAATACCTTACATGAATTAAAATTAATGTCCACAACTGCTTAGTACAATCATTATTCCATTCTGCTTGGGAGGAAAATTGAGGCACAGGAAACAATCTGGCCCAGTTTTAAAGAGGGTTGAGATTCCAGTAGAGGTGGATCTGAACCCAAGTCTCATGCTTTTAACTATACATCTAGCCTCTGGCTATGCAACAGTGATTATTACCAGTCCCTGGTCTTCGGGGGCATTTAGGCAAGGAAAGATCGCTTCCTTTTGAAAGCATCCGTAACGCTGGAACAAGTGATACTGGAGTTTGGCCTCGATGGCTAGGATTTAGACGGCCAAAAGCAAAGGACTCTGGAGGCAACAGGACTAGAGCTAACAAACCTGGGAAGACTAAAGAAACTGAACTCGAGACTCTACCGGTTACAAGTCTGTGACTCTTAAGGCCTGTCTCTGGAAGGCACCACCCCCACCTCGCCGAGGACCAGCTCAGACGCAAGTCCACTCACCGGACTCCCGCAGCAGCCCCGCAAGCTTCCACACTAAGGAGTCCCGCAGAGTGGTCGTCATGGCCACGAGACGCCGGGGGCGGGGCCTGGGGAAAAAGGAAGCGGAAGAGCCTCAGGTTGTCTGTAGGGCCGAAAGCCCAGGATGTCGGCGCAACCAGAACGTCACGTGGAGAAAAGACCAATAAAGACAAAGGAGAAACAGCGTCCTCCTAGGCACTCTTTCAAGGACTGTAAGGCCTGGTCAGCCATACCGACCCTCCTGTCTTTCCCCTCTACGAGCTCCGCAGCCGCGCACCTCTGATAGAAAGTTCCGCCCCGGAAGGAAGACGAGCTAAGGGACGACCGGAACACACACCTCTGAAGCCGGAAGTTACTACCTAAATTGTGCAAACGTGTCTGGTAGGAGGCGGAGTAGGCTGGTTGGAGTGAGGCGGTCCCTCCGCAGCTGTGCCTGCCGAACAGCCTAACCCCGGAGCTGGTCCCCATCCGCTTCTCCGCACGGGCTGGGACTCCTCTTGGCTTGTGGTGACTTACGCCCTCCCCAACCCCTGGGCCACTGAGGAAAACCTGACTCGTTTGCAGACTGAGCGGGGAAGCAAAGTTTGGAAAAATGCAAAGTTTTGGAAAATTTTGCGTTAGTGAGAGAAAAACTCGTCCAAAGTGAATACTCGTTTTTCAGTTGAGTGTGTCCGCCATAGGATGGAGTTATCTGTGTAAAAGAGTTGAGGCTGGCAAGGGTGTCGTTTTGGGAGTCATTTTTTTCTCCTCCTTAGTTTCCTGCGAAAGTCGTTTATCTTTTTTCCTTGAGCAATATCAGACTCCCACCTTAGTCACTGGTAACGCCCCACGTGAATCTGCTCCTTTGTTCTGTGTTTCGTCTCATAATACCCAAATAGAAAAGTTATCCTGAGTTTGAAAGAGAAAACAGGGTCACAAAGGCCATGTTACTTGTGAAGGTCATTTAATTAGTAACCAATAGTTCCAAGACTGCCAAAGTTTCTTGGTTCTCATTGTAGATTTCACCAGGTTCCTAGTTAAATACTGTTGTCAACTATTGAACTGGATTAATAAAGTGAGTAAAGAAAAAAGAAAAATATTTTAACACAATTTCTGGTTTGGGGGAGAGTTTATTTTATCATCATAAAAGTGCCCCTTTTATACAGAGAAAAATCCAAAGAAATTGTAAACCAGTATAAAGTAAGAATAGGGTCATGGTCACCTTTATCTCAAGTTAACAACTTTGAAGGATCTTATTTTCTTATTTTCTTCCTTTCTTTTTTTAAAGTTAGAGTCTGGCTATGTTGCTCCAGGCTAGAATGCTGTAGAGTCAGCCTAGCTCACAGCAACCAAAAACTTCTGGGTTCAAGCAATCCTCCTGCCTCAGCCTTCCAAATAGCTGGGACTAAAAATGCCTGCCATGATGCCCAGCAAAACTTTTTATTTCTAGTACAGAGGAGTTCTTGCTCTTCCTCGGGCTGGTCTCAAACTCCTGAACTCAAGTGATCCTACCTTTGCCTTCCAGAGTACTAGGATTATAGGCATGAGCACTATGCTGGGCCTGAAAGATCTTATTTTCTAAAGACAAACTATTTGAAATGAGAATGTATACCCTTAAACTACCCAATTTCCTGTTCTTGGCATACCACGGTAAAGCTTAAAAGTTAGTCAAGTGAAATATGTAGAAATACATCATGAACAGTGTTAAGGGGCACCACTGGTAGCTGCCGGTGAGGGTGCCAGCCATGTACACCGAGGCTGGCGGGTTGGAGCTTGGCCTGGGCCTGCCAAAACAACAATGACAACTACAACAACAACAACAAAAAATAGCTGGGTATTGTGGCAGGTGCCTGTAGACCCAGCTACTTGGGAGGCTGAGACAAGAGAATTGATTAAGCCCAAGAGTTTGAGGTTGCTGTGAGCTGTGACATGGCACTCTACCCAGGGTGACAGCATGAGACTTTGTCTCAAAAAAAAAAAAAAAAAAAACAAAAAAGATAGTGTTAGGGCTCAGAAAACAGTACCCCAAAATATAGTGCTTTGGCTTGGTGAGTACTTTGAACTAAGTGATTGGAAGACTTGGGAAGTAGTTTCTGACCTTCTGACCTCCTATCTTCCGCATTTCTTTCTCCCTCAAGGCAAACTATTGAAACCAGAATTTCTCTCCCTCAAGGTGGGTCATAGAAACTAGAACCCCTCCCCCACCAAATGCCAGCCATAACACCTAAAATTATCATTCTAACCTTCCCCTGCCTTTCTGTGTAGAACCTGGCAATAAAATTCTCTAACCTACCTTTACTGATAGTAAGTCACAAGGGATCCTGCCCTGTACTTGGGAGGAAGGGATGCTAAACAAAGATCTTGCTGGGTTTACCCCCTCCTTCTGTTACTATTAAATCATGCCCTTTTGGTCCAGTCACATTGCTACATGTCTATTCTTCATCAAACAGAAGCACAAAAATAAGACAGTTTTCCTTAGATCTTTGAATCTTCATTTCTGAAGGCTCCCATGCCACGTAAAACTTTAATTAAATTTGTTATACTTTTGTTAATGTAGCTTTTGTTATTGGAGTATCAGCCATGATCCCTATGATGGCGAGGAAAGGTATACCACTGTGCCCCTACAACAGAGTACTATACAAATGTAAAATCAGAGAACAGGCTCAATATATTTTTGTTGAATTATTCATCCCAAACCCTGATGGTTTTCAGTCCCTGTTTATCAGTCACCTGAAACTAAGGAGAGTGGGTTCTCCCATACTTTAACTTCCAACTCTGCCTCTCTTAGGCAAGAAACAGATTCTTTTGAAGTTCCTGGCATTGCAGCACCTTGAAATCTGTTACAAAGGCTCCTCCTCAGCCCAGTTATTTTCTGAGAATTGCTCCATTCATGTGGGTAGCCCTATAGCCAGAGATTTTTCTATATCCCCTTGCTTCCCAGAAATGTGAAACTGGGACAAAAGGAGAAACAAAGAAAGCTGAACTACGGAAGGAGAGAAAAACTGATCTACTCATAGAAGCAGCAAAGGAGACTAGTTCTTGTTTGCATCCTCCTTGTGAGGTCCAGTCTCCTTTCCACCCTTGGCCTTGGCCTCCTTCCAAAGAATTCTCCCCACCCCACTCCCTTTTTTTGCCAAAGTTAGTTTGAATGTATTTCTGTAAATTGCTACTATAAAAACCTTGACTAAGATAAAATCTTTAAAAAATATTAAAATGGAAAAAATTCCCATTTACCATAGCAGCCCACACACACACACATACAAACACAGCATTTTGGGAAATATGCCAGATGGGCAGCGCCTGCGGCTCAATGAGTAGGGTGCAGGCCCCATATACCAAGGGTGGCAGGTTCAAACCCGGCCCTGGCCAAACTGCAAGAAAAAAATAGCCTGGCGCTATAGCAGGGCGCCTGGAATCCCAGCTACTCGTTAGGCTGAGGCAAGAGAATCGACTAAGCCCAGGAGCTGGAGGTTGCTGTGAGCTGTGTGACACCACAGCACTCTGCCAAAAGTGATAAAGTGAGACTGTCTCTTAAAAAAAAAAAAAAGAAAGAAAGAAATACGCCAGATCTATATGAAGAAAAGAAGATAACTTTACGGACATTCTAAATGACTAAAGTAAGTCAGATGTGGTAGCACCCAGTTATAGTCTCAGCCACACTGGAGGATCACTAGAGCCCAGAAGTTCAAGGCTACAGTGCACTATGGTCCTGCCTGTGAATACCCACTATGCTCTAGCCTGGACAACACAGCAAGATCCTGACTGTAACATAAAAAATTTTTTAAAGATTTAAATAAATGAAAACATATGTTTCTGATGGGAAACTTCAGTAATATTATATATAATTATGTCAATTTAATGCAATTGCAATTAAAACCCCAATAGGAAGATTTTGGAATTTGATAGTTGAATCTAAAATTCAACTGGAACACTAAACATATGAGAATGGCCAAATTTTGAGATGGAGGAAGGGAGGCAAGATGCAATAATAGGAGCTTTTCCAGATAACAAAATGTCCTGTAAAGTCACAGTACCAAAGAAGCGTGGTACGGACAAAGAGACAAATATATTGAGTCATATTGTAGAAATAATCATGATTACATAAGAATTATTTAATGTATATGATAAAAATGACTTTAAATTAATGGGGTAAATAATGAGTTATTCAATAGTTTGGAACAACTAGGTGTCTACCTGTAAAAAGCTAAGTTTCTTTCCTTACACCCTGCACATTAGGTTCCAGAAGAACTAAGGAGCTAAACTTTTTTTTTTTTTTTTTTTTTTTTGAGACAAAGTCTCAAGATGTCACCCTGGGTAGAGTGCAATGACTCTTAGGCTCAAGCAATTCTCTTGCCTCAGCCTCCAGCAGGGACTACAGGCACCTGCCACAACACCCAGCAATTTTTTGTTGTTGTTGCAGTTATCATAGTTGTTTAGCAGGCCCAGGCCGGGTTTGAACCCATGAGTCTTGGTGTATGTGGCTGGCGCCCTACCCACTGAGCTACAGGCACCACTCTAAATATTATTTTAAAAATTAACACTAAGCACTCTTTAAAGCAGTGGTTCTCAACCTTTCTAATGTCGTGAACCTTTAATACAGATAAAAGGGGTTGCGACCCACAGGTTGAGAACTGCTGCTTTAAAGGATGAAGTTCAAATTCATTTCTTAAAGAATTATCTTTATTAAAAAGGCATGAAATGGGCTTGGCGCCTGTGGCTCAAGTGGCTAAGGCACCAGACACATACACCTGAGCTGGCGGGTTGGAATCCAGCCCGGGCCCGCAATGACAGCTGCAACCAAAAAATAGCCTGTGGTCCCAGCTACTTGCAAGGTGGAGGCAGAAGAATCGCTTGAGCCCAGGAGTTGGAGGTTGCTGTGAGCTGTGATGCCATAGCACTCTACCCAGGGCGACAGCTTGAGGCTCTGTCTCAAAAAAAAAAAGGCATGAAATGCCATTTTTAAAAAATCTGTTGTTAGAAAGTAGCATAACAGGCCAGGCGCAGTGGCTCACACCTGTAATCCTAGCCCTCTGGAAGGCTAAGGTGGGTAGATAGCTTGAGCTCACGATTTCGAGACCAGCCTAAGCAAAAGTGAGACCCTATCTCTACTAAAAATAGAAAAAAGAAAAACTGAGGCAACAGGATCGCTTGACCCCAAGAGTCAGAGGTTGCTGTGAGCTATGATGGCACAGCACTCTACCCAGGCAACAGCTTGGGACGAGAGAGAGAGAGAGAGAGAGATAGAGAGAGAGAGAGAGAGAGAAAGGAAGGGAAAGAAAAGGAGGGAGGAAGGAAGGGGAAGGAAAGAGGGAGGGAGAAGAGATGGAGGGAAGGAAGGAAGGAAGGTAAGAAGGAAGGAAAAAAGAAAAGAAGGAAGCATAATGTGGATGGGCTGCTACTGCATAATGTCATAGGACCATGAATGAAATTGTTCCTCAAAGAAATTCTTTGATAGACTGTAAATACTTTTCTGAGTTTTAGTCCCCAGGAGTAACAGTCCACCTAAAATCAGCAATGTGCAGCTGATCCTTCCAAACACATGACCAAGACCTCCCAGCAGAGGAGTGGATCTGGATCTTGCAGCTAGAGAGGTGCAAGTCATCTGCCTGAGACTCCACCCCAATGTTGCTGTGTGAGGAGAGAGCTGCTGCTGTTACCTTCCCTAGCATCCATGAGTTCCTGGCAAAATCCTTATAATAAAAGGTGTGCTGGCTACTAGCTTAGGCTGCAGGGATGGAAAGAAGGGAAAAAGGGTAACTTCATGTGAGAATGACAAAGTCTGGCTGGGCCTGGTGGTTAAACCTATAATCCTAGCACTCTGGGAGGTAGAGGTGAAAGGATCACTTGAGAGGAGTTTGAGACCAGCCTGAACAAAGGCAAGACCCTATGTATACTAAAAATAGAAAAATGAGCTGGACATTGTGGTGGGTGCTTGTAGTCCCAGCTACTTGGGAGACTGAGGCAGGAGGATCACCTGAACCCAGGAATTTGAGGTTGCTGTGAGCAAAGCAGACACACCATGGTAGTCTAGTTTGGGAAACAGAGTAAGACTCTGTCTCAGAAAAAAAAAAAAAAAAAAAAGGCAAAACAAAACACAAAAGGGAAGGACAAAGTTTGCTACAAGAGAATACAGACCTCAGATCTTTGTCCAAAGCCTGCTTGTTTCTGGCACCTTGGACCATGCAAAACCCAAGACTGCTTGTTTCTAATACCTTGGGTTTTTGCAAAACCCAAGACTATTGTCCACATGGAAATAGAAGTCATAGTTCATGGCTCAGCACTTGTAGCTCAGCAGCTAAGAGCGCCAGCCCTTTGTTATTTGGCAGGCCCAGGCTAGATTTGAACCCACAAATCCAGCCTGGGCCTGCCAAATAACAATGACAACTATAACAAAAAAATAGCTGGGCGTGTGGCAAGCGCCTGTAGTCCCAACTGCTTGGGATGCTGAGGCAGGAGAATCACTTGAGCCCAAGAGTTGGAGGTTGCTGTGAGCTATGATGCCACAGAACTCTACCCATGGCAACATAGTGAGACTCTGTCTCAACAACAACAACAACAAAAAATAGTTCATGTTTAGAACATGAACCACTATCCTGGTTTGGAACTCCTTGCTCTGATACTACAGCTTCCAACAGTAGACCAGATGACTGAAACCTCAGGATCCCTCCAAAATAAAAATTTCACATTTGGATTAATGGTGAGGGGGTAAAATTAGATGATATATTTGTTTCATCAACTTGGTATATTTTAGTGGAGTAAGAAAGGGGGACAGATGGAAGAGAAGGAAGAGGTATAAATATTAGAGATTTGCTTTGGGAGGCTGAGGTGGGTGGATTACTTGAGCTCACAGGTTCAAGACCAGCATGAACAAGAGCGAGACCTAGTCTCTAAAAAATAGCCAGGCATTGTGGTGGACGCCTGTAGTCCCAGCTACTTGGGAGGCTGAAGCAAGAGAATCTCTTGAGCCCAAGACTTTGAGGTTGCTGTGAACTGTGCTACCAGGGCACTCTACCGAGGGGGACAAAATGAAACTCTATCTCAAAAAAAAAATAGAGTTTTGACATAATGGTTTATACTAGAAGGAAGTCCATGTACCTAGCACCTGCAGTCCAGGATTGAGTGGTCAGAGGTAGTTCTTTCCACATAAGAAATCACATTTTGTCTCTTGGCTCTGCTGCCAAGCATGTCCACAAAAGACCCACCCAGGAATTGTCCTAGTCACCAAAATCAAACATACAGGACACATCAGCAGCAGTGGAGGAAGTCTGGCCTGAGAACTCTGTGTTAGACCATGACCAGGCGAGCTCACCACAGTCTGGTTCCAGGATAGACTGAACTTGAGGCACACAGAGGGAAAGCTAGAGAGGCAGACGCCAAGTTCACCATGAAATCAGAGAAGCCAGGACCTGAAACTAGCTGACTGAAAAGGAAGCAACAAAATAACAGTATTCTAGCAAGCCAGTGGCAGTCTGGTCACTGCCTGAGCAGACCTTGCAGTTCTGCACAAAAATCAACTGAAGGATTCCATGGGCAGCCTCACAGTAAACCTGAGGCAACCTGAGAGTGCCCTAAATTCTTTTCATTGTCCGTCTTGGAAACCTTTGGAATCAGCTGAGAAGTGGGTTAAGAGAAGCTGTAAGGAAGACCAGGGCTTGGCACCCGTAGCTTAGTGAGTAGGGTGCCAGCCACATATGCCAAGGCCAGCGGGTTCGAGCCCAGCCCAGGCCTGCTAAAGAACAATGACAACTGCAACCAAAAAATAGCCCAGCATTGTGGTGGGTGCCTGTAGTCCCAGCTACTTGGGAGGCTGAGGCAAGAGAATCGCTTCAGCCCAAAAGTATGAGGTTGCTGTGAGCTGTGATGCCATAGCACTCTACTGAGGGTGACATAGTAAGACTCTGACTCAAAAAAAGACAAAAAAAAAGGGAAAGATGAGATGAAGAGATGAAGACTACATTACCCATCCAAATTGATCTGAGAAAAGCAGAAACTTGACAGGAAAAACAGGTAGAGGCAGCTATGAAGAAGAGAGCAGACAACTCAAGAGAGGAAGAAAGAGACACTGTTTCAAGGCAGAAAATCTGCAGAAGGCCCATTGGCAAAATCAGGTACATATGTGACACACATCTTGCATCCCAGTGCTCCTGCTCGTAGGCCTGGAGAGAGGAGGGTAATGGTCCACAGCAAGGGAGGAAACTGCAGATGTCAATTGCTATAACACCTGCAGTGTGTGACCTGGGTGAACAGGGAAAAGGAAACAAGAGGAAACAAAGATCACAGGGCTTAGGGTCAGCAGGGCTGTGGGAAGGGGAAAGGTAGACACTGCTTCAGAATCTTAGAGTGCTGAGGAACCATGAAGTTAGACCAGTCTTTCATTCTTTTGTTCATTCAACAAATATTTACTGGGCCCTGACTATGTGGCAGACCTTGTGTTAGATTCCGGGTAAATAAGGAGAGAAAGATGTGGCTCTTGTTCTTAAGAAGCTGGCAGTGTGACAAAAGAGGCAAACTCCATCAATGACATGACAACATTGTACTAATGTTACCTTCCTATTGTTGCTGTAACAAGTTTTACCAAGTTTAGCTGCGTAAAACAACATGCACACTATCTTACAGTTCTGAAGGTCAGAGTGCAACCTGGGTCTCACTGGGCTAAAATTAAGGTGTCAGGAGGGCTATGTTCCTTTCTGGAGTCTGCAGTGGGGGAATCTATATTCTTATGTTTTCCAGCTTTTAGAACAGTGTTTTTCAACCTTTTTTATCCCACAGCACACTTGAACCTATGGTTAAACTTTCATGTCAAAATTATGATCAAAATTATGTTAATCATAAAATGGAGTAAAAGGCCTGGTGTGGTGACTTACTGCTGTAATCCTAGCACTCTGGGAGAGACCCCATCTCTAAAAAAGAAAAAAAAAATCACAGGGCATTGTTGTGGATTCCTATAGTCCCAGCTACTTGGGAGGCTGAGGCAAGAGGATCACTTGAGCCCAAGAGTTTGAAGTTGCTGTGAGCTGTGATGCCACAGCATGCTACCAAGGGTGACAAAGTAAGACTGTTCGAAAAAAAAAAAAAAATTTTTTTTAAGAACAAAAGATGGAGTAAAAAAAAAGAGAATATACTTACTATGCTTTGAACTTCTTTTGAAACTAAATTTAATTAATGATCATTAAAAATTTTGGCAGCATTGGTGGCACCCGTAGCTCAGTGGGTACCAAGAGTACATTATGTCCAAAGTGGCTAAATCCTGAGAACAGGAGAGGACTTAGAAAATTGACTGATTGTTCAGCATGCTGTATTGGGCACCATCAAGCGTGTCAACCTCTCTACACCCCCCTTCTTGCCTCTTAGGGTCAAGAAATTCCAGCAGGATCAGCTGTCTCAAGGTGGGAGTGGTGGATATGAGATCATTAAGTGGAAAGAAAGGACAGTGCTCCTGGTGACAGGTGACACTTTAAGAAGACCAGCTGCCAGAATGCCCTACCCAGCAGCATATCCCACCCCTGGCAGACAATTAGGGACCGTACATTAATGACTCTCTTACCATGGTGTAATCTCACACTCTAGTCCCTCAGGAGTATACAAACAGAAAGGGCAAAGAGTCTAACAGAGAATCTCAGATAAAAGATAAGCTTCCAGCCAACAATTATCAAATATTTGAAGAAAGTCAACATCCTGAAAGAGAAGTATCAAACCCAATGTATCCAAGAACTATCACCAAGTAAGTAATTGCTCATAGAACATAAACAGGACTTTGGAATGAAAGGATATCACATTTTAAAGAAATTAACTGAAAAATTAAACATGATTATGAAATAAACAGCCCTCAAGAAAATGATAAGAACGGGCCACAAGTGTGTGTGACCCAGAGGACTGAGAAAATACATTTTTTTTAGTCAGTACTTTAAGTTCTTTAATACAAGAAATAGAAAATATTTAAAAATAGCTAAAATATTCAGAGTATTGATCTAAAATTTTTATATCAGTTAATAAAATTTCTGAAATAGAAAATAGAAAGAAGGTAAGAGGAAGCTACATTCAAATAAATAAATTGAAGAAAAAACATGATTCTTCCATTTGAAACGGCCCACCAGATGTGGATCAGGACCCACTTTTAAAATTAAAATATAGCCTGTGGCTTAGTAGGTAGGGCGCCGGCCCCATATACGGAGGGTGGTGGGTTCCAACCCCATCCAGGCCAAACTGCAACAAAAAACTGCCAGGCATTGTGGCAGGTGCCTGTAGCCCTAGCTTCTCAGGAGGCTGAGGCAAGAGAATTGCTTAAGCCCAAGGGTTTGAGGTTGCTGTGAGCTGTGATGCTACAGCACTCTACCGAGGGCGATAAAAGCAAGACCCGTCTCTAAAATAAATAAATGAATGAATAAATAAATAAAATTAAAATATAGTTCCATTGTTGTTTGATTTCAGATACCTTGGTAAGGAGAATATCCTGAAAACTTGCAAGGAGGGGAAAAATATACATGAGTTACAAAAGCATGAGAATCATTTTGATACTAAGTCTCTCATTGAATAACAGGATGCAGAAAAAGAGGGAGAGAATTTTTCAAAGTTCAGAGGAAAAACATCTTTGAATCTAGAATTATACATAGAACTCAACCATCATTCAAGTATGAAAATCAAAACTTTTTCAGGAAGTCAGAAAGTTTATCACCTATAGACCTAGTCTGAAATAAATGATAAAAGGGGTATATCAGCCTTTTATTTGAAGGAAAAATGAATCCACAAGGAAGAATAAAAGGCAAAAAGCAGTGGTGAATGAAGTCTTTAGTAAATTTGGTTAATTAGAATAAGACAAGACTAGGACAAAATAGGCCAAAAAAAAAGGGAGCAGAGAGAAATACTAAAAGGACAAAAAGTGTCAGATATTAAAAGTGATTGCCATCTCCAGAAAGAGGTTGGGGCTAGGATGTCCTCCTCGGTGATAGACACTCTCATCTGCTCAGGAAACTTGAGGAACAGAAGAGAGGGGATGTGGTATAGCAGTGCACACACGGAGTTCTGAGCTAGACTTATGGAGTCCAAATCTTGGCTCCACCACTTACTAAGGATGTGACTCTGGATAAATTATTAATCTATCTATGTCTCAGCTTCTTCATCTGTTTTCTTTCTTTCTTTTTCTTTTTTTTTTTTTTTCATAGTTTTTGGCCGGGGCTGGGTTTGAACCCACCGCCTCTGGCATATGGGACCAGAGCCCTACTCCTCTGAGCCATAGGCGCCACCCTCAGCTTCTTCATCTATGTGATGGATATAATATCAGTGCCTACCTCGTACAGTTGTTACAAGGAAATAAGTTTTTATTTTATTTATTTATTTATTTTTGAGACAGAGCCTCGCTATGTTGCCCTCAGTAGAGTGCTGTGGAGTCACAGTTCACAGCAACCTCAAACTCTTGGGCTTAAGTGGTTCTCTTGCCTCAGCCTCCCAAGTAGCTGGGACTACAGGCGCCCACCACAATGCCCGGCTATTTTTTTGTTGTTGCAGTTGTCATTGTTGTTTTAGCTGGCCCAGGCCAGATTTGAACCCACCAGCCCCAGTGTATGTGGCTTGTGCCCTAAACACTGAGCTACAGGTGCCGAGCCAGGTCGTAAGTTTTTAGTCATAACGTGTCTGGCACAGAGTTAGTGCTGTATAAGTGTTTGTTATATAAAAATAATAAAATTAACAAATGAATCTTGTTTCCTGGAGGGTGGAGGGAGTGTGATTGCTGAAAAAAAAAAAAAAAATGTAATAGGAAGACAGGAAAATAAAGTTGAGGAAAATTCTTAGAATGTAAAGTAAAACAGTTGTAGCCCAATATATATGGCATGATAATATTTGTGGGGAGGGGAGAGTTTTTCTACAAAATACATATATGTATGTAAACTCACAGAAATTTCTGGCAGCATATTTAGCTCTATAGAGGGGACAGGAATTGAAAGTAACAATCAAGGGGAACTTGAGCTTTATCTTTAATATTTGAATCTTTACTATGAATATGTTTTTGTTTTTGTTTTTGTTTTTTGTAGAGACAGAGTCTCACTTTGTCACTCTCGGTTGAGTGCCTTGGTGTCACAGCTCACAGCAACCTCCAACTCCTGGGCCTAGGCGATTCTCTTGCTTCAGCCTCTCAAGTAGCTGGGACCACAGGTGCCCATCCCAATGCTGGGCTAGAACATGTATCTATTTGTTACTTATGAAATCAAAAACCAGTAACTTTTTTTTCTTTTTAAAGAGACAGGTCTTGCTCTGTTGCCCAGGCTGGAGTGCAGTGATGTAATCATAACTCACTACAGCTCCTTGAACTCATCAATTGATCCTCCCATTTTAGCCTCCCGAAAGCTAGGAGTATAAGCTTGAGCCACCATTCCTGGCTAATTTTTCTTCCTTCCTTTCTTTCTTCTTCTTCTTCTTCTTTTTTTTTTTTTTGTAGAGACAAGGTCCTGCTATGTTGTCAGGCTGGTCTTGAGCTCCTGGCCTCAAGCAATCCTCCCATCTCAGCCTCCCAAAGAGCTGGGATTACAGCTTGAACTACCACCAAAAAGAAGTTAACATATTTTTGAAAATAAAAATTAAAAAACAAAGTCTGGGCACAGTGGTTCAAGCCAGTAATCCTATCACTTTGGGAGGTCGAGGTCAGTGGATCACCTGAGCTCAGAAGTTGGAGACCAGCCTGAGCAAGAGTGAGACCCACCCGACTCCCCAGTCTCTAAAAAGAAAAATAGCCAGACCTGTGGCAGGCAGCTGTAGTCCCAGCTACTTAGGAGGCTGGGGCAAGAGGATTGCTTGAGCCCAGGAATTTGAGGTTGCTGTGAGCTATGATGCCATGACACTCTACCACAGGTGACAAAGTGAGACTCTGTCTCAAAAACAAAATTAAAATTAATAAACAGAGGCAGGTATGTCTCACACCTGTAATCCTAGCACTCTTGGAGGCCAAGGCAGGTAGATTGCTTGTGCTCAGGAGTTGAAAACCAGCCTGAGCAAGAGGGAGACCCCATCTCTGCTAAAAATAGAAAAAGTAGCTAGGCAAATGAGAGGCTGAGGCAAGAGGATAGCTTGAGCGCAGGAGTTTGAGTTTGCTGTGAGCTGTAACGCCAAAGCACTTTAGCCTGGGGCAACAAAGTCAGTCTCTGTCTCTGTCTCTCTCTGTCTCTCTCCCTCTCTTTTTCTGTTTCCTCCTCCCCTCCTTCTCTCAAAAAAAAATAAAAAATAAAATGCCCCTTCCAGTAAGCAAGATATTGATGTAACATTAGGTGAATGTTAACCTTTAATATTCTTTTTTGAAATTTCTATTTGCTATCTAAACTTTGGTATGAGTTTGTTTTTATGTTATTTGAATTAAAAGAGTTTTTTTTAACTTATTATTACAGAACAAGGGTATCATTATTATTACAATGTTCCATTGTATTATCTCCACATATAGCCATTATAGTATTATTGTTATTATTATTGTTGCTGTATACGTGCTATTCTTTGGGAATCCAAGTTATGGACCTAAAGATGTTCTCAGGACAGATCTGATCCATAATGGGGGGCGCGGGGGTGAGGGGTGTTACCTGTACTTGAAGAATGATCAGAATTTGTGTCAAGAGATTTGGGGCATGTATGGTTGACTAGGGAGAAGAAAGGAGGAATGGTTAGATCAGCTTGCAAGGACAGGTTTAGGGTCAATTGCCAAGGGCTTTTAGATCACATAAGAGATGATGAACTTTGCAATTTTTTTTTGCCTTTTTTTTTTTTTTGAGACAAAGAGTCTCAGTTTGTCACCCTGCCCTCGGTAGAGTGCTCTGGAGTCATAGCTCACAGCAACCTCAAACGCTTGAGCTCAAGCGATTCTCTCCCCTCCGCCTTCTGAGTAGCTGGGACTACAGGTGCCTGCCACAACTCCTGGCTATTTTTAGAGTCAGGGGTCTCACTCTTGCTCAATCTGGTCTGGAACTCTTGAGTTCAGTCAATCCACCCACCTCGGCCTCCCAAAGTGCTAGGATTGCAGTGTGTAGACAATTGTTTAGGCCACCCTAAGTTACATGATCACATCAGAAGGATACCTTGGCAGCCACGTGGAGGATCGATGGAAGGCCAGGGAGTGACTGGTTAAGGAGGCTGCCGAATTGCCCAGTCACGAATTGCAAAATAGCATCTATGCAGGAGAGAGAAAGGGCCTGATTTGAGGAAGAAACGATTATGTTTGCTTCTCAGCATCCACCCCACCCTTTTGTGGAAACTGTTCCCTGTTTTGGGGATACTACATTTTTTCACCTTTAGCCCTAGTGATTTAGGCTCCAGTCTCCAGGGTTAGGACACATGATGTGGGCTAAGGTATTATTAACTCAGGCCCTTTCCTGGCGGAGCATGTGACTTTAATTAGTCCAATCAGATCATCAAGACCTGTCCCAGGACTTTTGTAAATGAACTCCCTCTTGCTGGACCAACTTGCATGATAATGGGAGCCTGAGCCGCCCGGGGCTGCTATGCACAGAGGAGAGGAGAGTCTACAGGTGGATCCTGGTGGCATCTTTTGAACCTAGAATTGAGCCATACATTTTAGCCAGCTGTGGCCCTGGATTTGTCTTGAGCTCACCAGCCATTGTTAGCCAGTTCTTACAAAGTTTTTTGGTCTAAGCCAGTTTGTGCTGAGTTTTCGGTTTCAACTGACTCCAAATTAAGAGTATTCACAGAGTGTCCCTGATGGTTAGCTCCAGAAACAGGGAACATCTCTGAAGCTCACTGCTCTTGGGTTAGTTTCGTGATGGGGATTGAGGACAAAAAGATGTCCATGGCCACCATCAGTCCCCTCTTAGGGATGGGAGGATATTCTTCCTGACTTGCTACATTAGCAGAATCTAAAGTCTTTGAGACCCTAGAAAGGAAGCCCCAGCCCACTGATTCTCAGACTTTGGGGTTTCTCAGATTTCACAGAGCAGTAAAATTCCAAAGAGAAATCTTAGGGCCCAAAATAGAATTGCCAAGTTTTAATTTTGTTAAGTAAAAACTTAAAGAAATACTCACTGCCTTCTGCCATCTTCATAGCATCGTGAAAGAAATAACACTTTTTGGCTTGACACCTATAGCTCAGCGGCTAGGGCACCGGCCACATACACAGGAGCTGGCAGGTTCAAACTCAGCTCAGGACTGCCGAACAACCATAACAACTACAACGAAATAGACAGGCATTGTGGCGGGTACCTGTAGTCCCAGTTACTTGGGAGGCTGAGGCAGAAGAATTGCTTAAGCCCAAGGGTTTGAGGTTGCTGTGAGCTGTGATGCCATAGCACTCTACTGAGGGTGACATAGTGAGACTCTGTCTTTAAAAAAAAAAAAGAAAGAAAGAAAGAAAAAGAAATAGCACTTTCTCACAACACACACACAAGTAGAAAGGATAATAGATAGCTTTAGAATTAAGGGGTGGTGCCTGTGGCTCAAAGGGGTAGGGCGCCAGTCCCATATGCCAGAGGTGGCAGGTTCAAACCCAACTCTGGCCAAAGACCACAAAAAAAAAAAAAAAAAAAAAATTAAGGACAGTCCTTTAGGGTGGCACCTGTAGCTTGAGGAGTAGGGTGCCAGCCCCACATACTGGAGGTGGTGGGTTCAAACCCGACCCCAGCCAAAAAAGAGGACAGTCCTTTAAAATGGATGTGTTTAGCTTTGTGAAAGACTCATATTGGCTTTTCTCTCTTTGTCTCAAACATGTGAAAACTTTTTACGAGAATCCTGTGCCTCTCAGTACACTGTCCCCAGCCCTCAGCACTCAGCCACATCCTGGAGATAGGAAACATCTAGATTTTTTTTTTTGAGACAGAGTCTCACTATGTTGCCCTTGGTAGAGTGCTTGTTGCCTCACAGCTCACAACAACCTCAAACTCTTGGGCTTAAGCAATTATCTTGCCTCAACCTCCCAATTAGCTGGGACTACAGGAACCTACCACAATGCCTGCATATCGTTTTGTTGCAGTTGTAATTTTTTTTTCTTTCTTTCTTTCATTTTTTTTTTTTTTTTTTTGTTTCTTTGTTTTTGAGACAGAACCTCAAACTGTTGCTGTGGGTAGAATGCTATGGCATCGCAGCTCACAGCAACCTCCAACTACTGGGCTTAAGCAATTCTTTTGCCTCAGCCTCTCAAGTAGCTGGGACTATAGGCGCCCACCATAACACCGGCTATTTTCCGATTGTAGTTGTCATTGTTGTTTGGCAGGCCCAGGCTGGATTTGAACCCACTAGCTCTGGTGTATGTGGCTGGCACCTTAGCTGCTTGAGCTACAGGCACCGAGCCTGTCATTGTTGTTTTAGCTTGCCCGGATGGGTTTGAACCTGCCAGCCTTAGGTGCATGTGGCTGGCGCCCTACCCACTGAGCTACAGACGCCACTAGGAAACATCTAGATCTTAACATAGTATCTTAGGGGGTGCCTGGGAAGAATGAGGACTCTAAACCTATTGGGAAAATTGAAGATCCCAGGGAAAAGCCTCACTGTTTGGGCCAGAAAGGAACAGGTAGAATACAGACACCACTGGCAGAGCCCAGGCAGCCCCCATCCTGAGTAGGGAACTGCTTACCCCTTAGCACAGAGTGGTTCCAATGCCAGATGGGGATGAAGGTGCTGGCAAAGACTGTGAACAGATAGGTTTCCCACTCCAGAGCAGAGGTAACCTCCTAGGGGACTCAGTGTCAACAGAACAGAGCTTGTGTAGGAGCTTATATGGTATGTGGGCTCCAAAGGGCTCCTGTGTTGTGGGGAACAGTAGTTCATTCAGGTTAGCTGGGGGGAAAGGGGGGGGGTAAGTATGACAAGGACTCTGGGGCAGGCATTTATGCACCCACCCTATCCAGCCAGACTGGTAGAAGGGAGTCTTTGACAAGTCAGAGACTCTGTTAGGATAAATACACACTGGAGTTGTACAGTTAATATCAGAAAATACTCTCAAGTTTCATTTTGATGGATTTGAATATTCCAGCCCCACCGCATACCACCACTGGAGATGGATGATGAGGGCAGAGAGCCAGGACCCAAGGGTGGGACAGAAGGGATAACAAGACCAGGGGATAATGAGGAGAGTGCAAAAAAGCTGGGAGGGAGGCCAGAGAAGAGGGGCTTCCCAATGCCCAAATCTGGAGGCAGAAGGAAACACATTGGGGAAAAAAAAAGGACAGTTTTGCACCATGCCTCGCACACACCAATTCACACATTTCCTTCTGGCAGTCAGCTCTGTTTTCCGCTGCTCCAACATTAGGGAATGAGTTAAGGTGTTATGGAAAGATATACAGGGGACATCAAGGGATTATGGGAACTGGAATCTCAGCATAGTGAGGCCTCATGGAGTCAACGACGTCCTAGTACTCTTGACAAATTGAATCCTCAGGTCTTCATTCTGGTGATCTGACCTTAACACAGCATCATCTCCCTGCTGCCCTTGTCAACTTCTCTCTGATACTGCCAATTCTTTTCTTTTCTCTTTTCTTTTCTTTTCCTTTTCTCTCTCTCTCTCTCATTCTTTTCAACAGAGTCTTACTCTGTAGCCCTGGGTAGAGTGCCCTAGCATCATAATTCACAGCAACCTCAAACTCTTGGGCTCAAGTGATTCTCTGGCCTCAGCCTCCCAAGTAGCTGGGACTATAGGTGCCTGCCACAATGCCCAGCTATTTTTAGAGACTGGGTCTTACTCTTGCTCAGGCTGGTCTGGAACTCCTAAGCTCAAGCAATCCTCCTGCCTCAGCCTCCCAGAGTGCTGGGATTACAGGTGTGAGCCACCATGCTTGGCCCATATCCATCTTTCTCTTATTTCCCAAGAGGTCCCAAGATCTGACCAGCTCTGAATGGTTATCTCAGTGGAACTCCACAAGCCAAATTCTCTGGCCAGACTACAAATTATCTGAGCTTGGGCTAAGTGTTCATCAGCTACGACAGAAGACAGCAGGGGAAAGGGCTTGTGGCTGTCTTGGATAAAGACATTATGAGTGCAGCAGTCTCCTTTAGGTGTGCAAGGCAGGCAAGCGATTGACATGTCAGGTTCCACCTGGGAGGGCTGGTTCTGTCTCCAGAGTGGCTGTCTGAGGAGCTTGGAACATATTTGTGTCAACCCCCAGTGCTGCAGATCCCCAACAGATACACATCCAACTATAGCTCTTGAATTCCAAATCTCTCAGCTCAAATGTGGCTGAGTGACCTGAGATCCCACAATCCCATGCTCCTAGGGCCCAGACCTCCCCAAGACCATATCAGAGAAGTCTGAGAATGCATGCCAAGTCATATGCACTTTATGTTCTTTATTGTCACATGTTACCCATGGGACAGGGTGAGTTGGGGAGGGAGCCCTCAGGCAGAAAAATAGAAGGGGAGTGAGAACTATCTGTTTTCCAAGCATTGTTTTCTCCCAGCTGATGATGGTGGGGGCTTGACCACCAGTCATGAGATAAGAAAATAGAACCCTTTAGATACAAGCACAGTGCTGCGTGAGAAGGTTAGGCACCGTCTCATATTTGAAAGAATAACCTCCATCAGAGGTGGTGCGGACATGCAGGGGCCTCATGGTCCCTGGGAGCGCAGCACAGCAGGGCTGGGCCCCTGGCACCAAGGAAAGGGGCTGAATAGGGGTAGGGGGAGCCCCAGAGACAAGCGGGGACAGGTCTGGTACGGTAGGCAGCCCACAGCCACCATGACAGTAGTGGAAGATAAAACTGGGGGGGTACACGATCCACCGATCCCAGCCCAGCTCCTGGAAGGAGATGTTGAGTGCTGCTCTGTGGCAGTTGACATGGGCAGCCAGTTCCTCTGGAGGCCTCTGCAACAGACGCAGAGCAGCAGGAGACCAAGGCCAGGGAATCGGGGGAGTTGAGCGCCGGGCTCTCTCCCCTCCGCTGCTGGGTGGTCTGGCCCTTGTATGGACCACCAGGAAGGGCGTGGCCTCAGGCCGTATGGAGCAGGAACAGAGAGGGCAGCGCAGCAGTAGCATTAGGATGGGTTGGGTGAGCAGAGGGAGGGCAGAGGCGTCCAGGTGCAGCACAGCCCAGTGGGTGGGGGCCCGGCCCAAGGACATGGGCACAGTCATGGGGCCCCCAGATGATAGTGCCAGCAGGCCTAGCAGGGGCCCAGAGCTATTAGAGGCTGCTGTGCCACGCCTGTCCAGCCCCGTGTAGAACCACATCTGAGCCGAAGTCACCTGGCGGCTGCGTGTATGCTGGGATGGCCGGAACACATATGTGAACAATCCCTCTTCATCCTCCCGGGCCAGCTTTCCAGCAGCTGGCTCATTCTCACAGCTGGCACCTGTAGGAGACAGAAGGGAAGGGAAAGGGCAGACCCCCTAGTAGGACCTCGGACCCCTCCTCACCAGGAGTGCTGGTGATGGGACAGCATTCTCCTGAGTACCCTCCCAGATAGGGACTCTCCTGAGCCTTGGGGTGGAACTTCCATAGGCTCTGCATTTTTTAATTTCATCATTAAAGGACTTAAAAAAAATTAGACATTGACAATTTCTCTCTGAAGTGGTTTTACCAATTAATATTCCCATTATAAATGTGTAAGAGGCTCCATCAGTCTCTACCTTCAATAACACTGAGAACAGTTAGAGTTAAATGTTTGCTCATCACATAATGAGAAATGGCATCTTCAGTAGTGTGTACATGGGCATTTGTTATATTATTCTTTATATCTTTTAGCATGTCAGGAACCTTATATAATAAATTATTTAAAATAATCCCATTTTAAAAAGACAGGTTAACACCAAATTAAAAAGAAAAGAGAAGGAAGAGGAGAAGGAAGAAAAGTGGGGTGGGAGGAGAGAAGGAAAAGGAGGAGGAGGAGGAGGGGGAAGAGAAGGGAGACATAACTCAGAAGGTAATCCTTTCCAAGAAGTGTGGGTGGCATGCTTACCCTGACATATGCATAGACTATACTAAATAATCAAGGACCAGCTTTAGTCAAAAGACCAGCAATTGCGGCTGTACTATTACATGGCTTCTCTCATTATAAATTCACAATTGATCCATTGTACAGGTAAGGAAACTGAGGCTTAGACAGGTGAAGTGATATTATTAAGTAGCCAGGCTGGGATTCTCTTGTTCTCAGAGCCATACTTGCCACTCACTGTGCTGCCCAGAGGCTGAAGCGAGGGGGGTCCTTGGTAGCAGAAAAGTAGGGCAGATGACAAGGAAGTCTATCCAAAAGAGGGTTTTATTTGTTCATCAGTGGAACGTGGGGATGCACATAAAGAGGTGAGACAGGAACACAAGAGAAGGTATACTGAGTTCCTAGAAGAATTTTCCAGCTCATCTTTTCCCTGCATCCCTGATATCTTCTCAAGTTTCAGCTACCTGGGGCTAAAGAAGCAGGATTTGGGACAGGGAGCAGAGGCACAGATAGGAGAAAAGATGGCAGGAAGGTGCTCAAGCCCAGACCTCTTTCTCTAGAGAACCTTGGTCTCCCAGACGCATACCTCCCAAATGCCTGCTATGTGCCATGAACTCTAGGTCTACTGCCTTACTTGGTCCTGAGAGGCATATGTTACAGATGAGGAGACAGAGGGTCAGGGAGGTTTAATTAATGGCCTATTGTTGCAAAGCTATTGAGTGGCAGGGCTAGGATCCAAACCCAGGTATGCCTGGCTTCCAAGCCTAGGCTGTACCATGCTGCTTCTCAAAGTCACCCTGCCAGTTCCCCACCCTCATTACCTGTGGCAGGGAAAAGGATGGCCTGGGAGACATCCTCCTCCTCCTCGGGCTCAGAGCCCCTGCGAATGAAGCCCCCTAGGGCATGTCTTCGGGGTAGACGCCTGACTCCAGGATCCCCACCTTGCCCGGTCACTGCCGGGGGCCCCAAGGCATCCAGGAACAGGGCCCTCACCTTGGCCAGGACTAGCTCCCGATCCAGCTCCGGCCCTTGGCAGCTGGGCCTGCCCTGTGGGGCCAGCAACAAAAGCAACAGCAGGGGCAGCTGGGGCACCATAGCTCACCTGGCCCTGCCAGAAGGGAACCCACACCCTGCCCTGTGCCCCTTCTGTCAGGGTCTGCCCAGGGCCTCCCCACTCTCCCCTCCCCATCCCACACCCCCCTCTTCTACCCTTCTCACCCATCTTCCCTAGGCCTTCCCACGCCCTACAGACTGACTTGCCCCTGCCCATGGCATTGAGACCTCCTATCTCTGACGCAGACGTCTGTGGCCCTGAGCCTTATCTCCCACTCCCGCCAGGAATGTGGAGGAGGGGGCTGGGGAGGGTTTTCACCCCAAGTGACCTGATCCACACATACAAACATACAACTCCCACCCCCTACACACACGCACATGTGCACACACTGTGTTACGTCTCACATCCTACTACCTAGGCACACAGAGGTGACATTAGGTGAGACAGGAACCAGGGAGCTGGGGTCAGCCAGCCTCTAAAAGTGTCATTTGTCAAGAAGACACAGTGCACCATCCTCTCAGACCTCCTGGGGCCCCTTTCAATTAAAGGGCTGCTGGACTAGCCATGGGGGGAAGGGCTGGGGCTGGGACTAGAACTGGGGCTAGTGCGGGGGGGCAGGTGGTCCCGCTTGCTCTATACTTAGCCCGAGGAGCTAGTCTGGACTCTTGTCTTCCAGCTGTGTCATCAGAGAATATTTTTGGGATTGGCAGCTGCAGGCGCCTCTGCCACTCAGGCCCAAGCCTGGCGGGCAGTTGGGGACCTGGCGGCTGGAGGGAGGAGGGAGGAGGGGAAAGAGGCCCAGGCTGTGGGAGGGGGCTGGGAAGAGAGGCTCCTAAGAGCAGGAAGCCAGGCCGCGGGCGGAGGAGCTGAGGGGCCCCTGGCTGCAAAGGCAAACAGGAAGGACTGCCCCCTGAGCTCTAGGCTCCGGCCGGGAATCGCCGCCGCCGTCGCACAGCTGCGGCTCGGTGCTGAGGGTAAGGAGGCGATCTGAGAGCGGGCGACCGGAGGAAAGCTCCGCGGGTTCCCGCACTCGGTCCCGGACGTGCCCTGCCTCCAGGGTTCTCGCCGCTGCTCCTGGCCTCTGCAGCTCCCGCCGCCCGCCGTTTCCCCGCGCCGCTGCGGCCTCCGCGATGAAGGCAGGCTCAGGGGAGCAGGGGAGCCCCCCATGCTTCCTGCGTTTCCCGCGGCCTGTGCGGGTGGTAAGTGGAGCCGAGGCCGAGCTCAAGTGCGTGGTCCTGGGGGAACCTCCTCCTATTGTCGTGTGGGAGAAGGGCGGCCAGCAGCTGGCGGCCTCGGAGCGCCTGAGCTTCCCAGAGGATGGTGCCGAGCACGGCCTGCTGCTGAGCGGCGCGCTGCCCACCGACGCGGGGGTCTACGTGTGCCGCGCCCGCAATGCGGCCGGCGAGGCCTACGCAGCAGCCGCGGTCACCGTGCTGGAGCCGCCGGCCCCGGAGCCCGAGCCCGAGCCCCAGCCCCCTGAACACCCACTGCCGCCGCCGGGGGCCGGGGAGGGCTCCCCGGTGTTCGTGACCGGGCCGCGGTCCCAGTGGGTGCTGCGGGGGGTGGAGGTGGTGTTGACGTGCCAGGTGGGGGGCCTCCCCGAGCCCACACTGTACTGGGAGAAGGACGGGATGGCCCTGGACGAAGTGTGGGACAGCAGCCACTTCGCGCTCGAACCGTGCCGCGCCGAGGGTAGCCCGGGCACAAGCCTGGCGCTGCGCATCCTGGCGGTGCGGCTGCCGGATTCGGGCGTCTACGTGTGCCACGCCCGCAACGCGCACGGCCACGCGCAGGCCGGCGCGCTGCTCCAGGTGCACCAGCCTCCGGAGAGCCCGCCCGAGGACCCGGACGAGGCTCCGGCGCCCATGGTGGAGCCGCTCAAGTGCGCGCCCAAGACCTTCTGGGTGAACGAGGGCAAGCACGCTAAGTTCCGCTGCTACGTGATGGGCAAGCCCGAGCCAGAGATCGAATGGCACTGGGAGGGCCGCCCGCTGCTCCCTGACCGCCGCCGCCTTATGTACCGAGACCGTGACGGTGGCTTCGTGCTCAAGGTGCTCTACTGCCAGGCCAAGGACCGCGGGCTCTACGTGTGCGCGGCGCGCAACTCGGCAGGACAGACGCTTAGCGCAGTGCAGCTGCATGTCAAAGGTATCCCAGCGGGCGGCCCAGCTGCCCTGAAGACTGGAAGTGGGAGGGTCCGCGGAAATATTAAAATACCATTATTTCTGGGTGGTGCCTGGAGGTGGCGGGTTCAAACCTGGCCCCAGCCAAAACTGCAACAACAACGACACAACAAAAATACCATTATTTCCTGAGGCCTACCCCCCTTTCCTCAGAGATACAGATTTAGTAGGTCTTCAAGGTACCAACAATTTCTTAACGAACTCCGCAAGTGATTCTGAGGGAGATGGTGGAAAACCACAAAGGATAGTTGATTTATAAACCTTGAGGGCCCTACAATTCTTCTAGTGGTTTTCAGCCTCACTGACTCTTGCTTCCGCAACTGAATTCACATCTGGAACCCCAGTATGTGAGACAGTCAAGGAGTATTTTACGAATGTACATCTCTAGGTCTGAATTTATAACGCATACTTACAAAGCTAATCAGTGAGAACAGGGGCTGTTTTACTGAATACACACATTTGAAGTGGCTGTACACCCAGTGTTTCTGTAGTGGGTCTAGTCTTTGAACTCTTTGGAAGAAGCCCAACTGCAAATGTGACCTTGACAAACAGCCGATTCACTGGAAAGGTAGACTTGAAGAGGACAAATGTCCTGCAATTTTTGTCTATTCTTTTACTAAACAATCTGATCCCCAGATTTGAAAGAAAAGAAAGGTGAAGGAGAGAAAGTTTGATTTCCAAGTTATATCTAATAAATGATTACATTACCCATAAACAGAAAATTCAAAGGGAAAAAAATCCCAAACTCACACCGGAAGTTAAAGGTCTCCCTCATAGGATTTCATCACAACTCAAGGGATTACACCTTCCCTGATTTTTGCACAACTTTTCTCTTGGAGAAAAGGATTGGTAATTTCTCATGAGTCTTGCCTGGCACAAAATCAAGTGTGAAGCACCTGGGTAGCATTGCTGACCTCACTGGTACAGCTTGATGTGCACAAACCGTCCAGGCCACTGCTGAACTGAAACTCCATTAGGAAAGAAAAGCCCAGCAGGCAGGCAAGAGGCATTTGCCAGAGCTGTACAAAAAACTTGCTCCTCTAGCAACCCAATTTAACCCTCTAGTTGTTTCCAACATTGTGTTTTGTTTTGTTTTGTTTTTAAATACAATTTTGAAAGGAGTTCAAATACTCAGACCTCTACAGACTATTATGAGGTGCCTCTTCGGGACTTTGAAGAGTAGTTTGAAGATCACTGATCAGATTCAGCCTCTCTCATTCCCTCTTTTACAAGTAATAAAACTGAGGCCCAACAACATGCAAATGGCTTTCCTTTTTTTTTTTTTCTTTTTGAGACAGAGCCTCAAACTGTTGCCCTAGGTAGAGTGCCATGGCATCACAGCTCCATCACTAACCTCCAACTACTTAAGTGATTCTCTTGCCTCAGCCTCCCAAGTAGCTGGGACAACAGGCACCCACCACAATGCCTGGCTATTTTTTGGTTGTAGTTGTCATGGTTGTTTGGCAGGCCCAGGCTGGATTCAAACCTGCCAGCTCTGGTGTATGTGGCTGGCGCCTTAGCTGCTTGAGTTATAGGTGCCGAGCCTCAAATGGATTTTCTCAGGGTGATGTAGCTAGTAAGTGTCAGGGCCAGATGAGAATTTAGGCTATCTGACTTTCATTCTGGTAATTTTTGTGTAATCCCCCAAGTCTGCTGGCCATGGGCAAAGAGCACTCTAGGAGTGAAGGTGTGTTTAGGAGTTCTCCTCCCTGTTTGGCCCATCTCCAGAACCTCTTGTCTTTCCCTTCTCTGTAGAGCCCCGCCTCCGATTCACAAGGCCCTTGCAGGATGTGGAGGGCAGGGAGAATGGGATTGCTGTGCTGGAGTGTAAAGTACCCAACTCCCGTATCCCCACGGCCTGGTTCCGCGAGGACCAACGACTGTTGCCTTGTCGGAAGTATGAGCAGATTGAAGAGGGCACCGTCCGGCGCCTCATCATCCATAGGCTGAAGGCAGATGATGATGGTGTCTATCTGTGTGAGATGCGGAGCCGGGTGCGCACTGTGGCCAATGTGACAGTCAAAGGTCAGCTAGCCAGTAGGGTGGAGGCTGAGGCTGAGGCTGGTGCTCTTGAGTTCAGGCTGATGTATTCCTGTCCTCTTCTCAGGGCCCATCCTGAAGCGGCTGCCCCGGAAGCTTGATGTCCTAGAGGGAGAGAATGCAGTGCTGTTGGTGGAGACACAAGAGGCTGGGGTTGAGGGGCGCTGGAGCCGCGATGGGGAGGAGCTCCCAGCCACTTGCCAGACCAGCTCTGGCCACATGCATGCCCTGGTCCTTCCAGGAGTCACCCGAGAGGATGCTGGGGAAGTCACATTTAGCCTGGGCAACTCCCGTACCACTACTCTGCTTAGAGTCAAATGTGAGAGCAGTAAGGCCCCTAGTCAGGAGGGCCAGGGCAGGAGGGTGACTAGATGCTAGAGCTGAGTTGATGAAGTAGATTTAGGGGGGAAGGGCTCTGGAGGCCTGACCAAGCCTGGAACACAATCTCTGCCTTGGTCTCAGGTGTCAAGCACAGTCCCCCAGGACCCCCTGTATTGGTAGAAATGTTCAAGGGCCACAAGAACACAGTCCTGTTGACCTGGAAGGCACCTGACCCAGCTCCTGAGACCCCTTTCATCTATCGGCTGGAGCGGCAAGAGGTGGGCTCCGAAGACTGGATCCAATGTTTCAGCATTGAGAAAGCCGGAGCTGTGGAGGTGCCAGGGGACTGTGTACCCTCTGAGGGTGACTACCGCTTCCGTGTCTGCACGGTCAGCGAACATGGCCGCAGTCCCCACGTTGTGTTCCATGGTTCTGCTCACCTCGGTGAGTCAGTCCTGCCCAACCCTGCCCATCAGTAGCCACACCCAAAGTCGTGTCCCCCCCCCCATCACCCCTCCTCCCCTCCCTGGGCCCTCAATGCTTGTCCTCTCATGCCTTCCATCCATTAACCTTTGCCCTCTGCTACCTTTTCTTGTTCTGATGGCTATACTCTGTCCCTGCCTCAGTTCCCACAGCTCGCCTGGTTGCAGGTCTGGAGGATGTGCAAGTATACGCTGGGGAAGATGCTGTCTTCTCTCTTGATCTCTCCACCATCATCCAGGGCATCTGGTTCCTTAATGGGGAAGAGCTCAAGAGTAATGAGCCAGAGGGCCAGGTGGCCCCTGGGGCCCTGCGCTACCGTGTGGAGCAGAAGGGCCTGCAGCACAGACTGATCCTGCAAGCAGTGAAGCATGAGGACAGTGGGGCCCTGGTGGGCTTCAGCTGCCCTGGTGTGCAGGACTCAGCTGCCCTCACCATCCAAGGTTGGTGCTGGTAGGGACTTGGGTGGGTAGAGGGTCAAAACAGCAAAGTCTGATGCTCCCATTTCTCACCTCTGGCCCAGGAGGGTAAAGAGCATCCATCTACAGTGGGCTCAGATTGAGGGCTCAGGTTCAGAAGGCCAATTTCAACCCCTATGCAACAGGCAGGGCAACCCTTATTATCTTTGTCAACATTATATCTCAATTCTCTGTGGTACTTATGGCTTACAAAATTCTGTGATGTTTGTCATCTGATTTGAGAGGCACAGATTTTGCCCACTAGTCTCTGACTCCTCACCTGCCCTATTATCTAATAGCCACCATTGTCATAGCAACTTCCTATATGCCAGCAGTCCTAATCACTTCACAGACATTAACACAATCCTCTCCATAAGATAGGTTCTTTTGCCATCTCTATTTTCTAGATAGGGAAACTGAGGCACAGAGCGGTCAAGTGATTTGGCCAAAGTCACAAAGCCTAATGAGAGGTGGTGCTGGATTATGAACCCAGAGAGTCTGGCTCCAGAATCCTACTATGCCACCTGTTGAAATGGGGAAGGAGAGTGAATGAGACTTCCCTCCAGGGGAAATTGGGGGTGGTGGCGAAAGTTCAAGGAACATGCCAGCATTTGACATCTCACCACTGCTGAAGTTGATAAGGCCAATCAAGGAATCCATTGGCACCTAACCGTGGGGCCTTGAGGTGAGTAGCTTTCAGCATTGCAATCAGGGCAACCAGAGCAGCATTACCAAAATGTGATCCAGGATCTCAACATGAGAATTAACCTGGAGGGCCTGCAAGTTTAGGGGTCTAGGAATTCTACATTTTTAGCAGGCTCTCTAAGAATTCTTCTGCACAGTAAAACCACTACTCTTACAAGTTGGTGGATGAGCCCAAATCTATTATTTATTTATTTTTAGGCAGTCCTACTGTGTCGCCTTTGGTAGAGTGCCATAGCATTACAGCTCACAGCAACCTCAAGCCTTAACCTCGGGCTTAAGTGATTCTTTTGCCTCAGCCTCCCAAGTAGCTGGGACTATAGGCGCCCACCACAACCCCTGGCTGTTTTTCCGTTGCAGTTATTGTTTAGCTGGCCCGGGCTGGGTTCAAACCCACCAGCCTGGGTGTATGTGGCCCGTGACCTACCCGCTGTGCTAGAGGCATTGCCCCAAACCTATTTTTTAAAACCCCAACAAACATGTTCACAGCAGCCACCTTTCCTGATGCATCTACCTCTACCCCGAGAGCACATGCACTGGAGAGAGGGGTGCTTATCCACGCTTCTCCCCACACAGAGAGCCCAGTGCACATCCTGAGCCCTCAGGAGAAGGTGTCCTTGAACTTCACAACTTCAGAAAGGGTGGTGCTGACCTGTGAGCTCTCACGGGCGGACTTCCCAGCAACCTGGTACAAGGATGGGCAGAAGGTGGAGGAAAGTGAGTCGCTGGTGGTGAAGGTGGATGGGCGCAAACACCGCCTGATCCTGCCTGAGGCTGAAGTGCGGGACAGTGGCGAGTTTGAGTGCAGAACGGAAGGAGTCTCTGCCTTCTTCAGCGTTACCATCCAAGGTCAGGAACCATCCTAGCCTGGGCTCCTCCAGTGGAGGCTGTTGCTGAGATACATGCAAGCCCTAGCCCCCTAGTCTGCTTGCTTGAGGGGGTGGTCCCTTCCAGGGAGAGAATGAGCCAGTGGACGTGTTCCATATCACTCTGGGCTTGCTGCGTACCCCTGTCAGGCACTGATACCTTCTGGCACACTTGTACTCTACATACCCCATGCAGTGTTGCGGGGGAGAAAATGCAATTAAGGGGAGGCAAGATGGGAGTGGACATTGACTGGGCAGCTACTTTTGAGTCAAGCACTAGGCTAAGCACTTCCAATACACACTTGAATTTCATCTTTACAACTAGATGAGGAGCAGTCTACATTTGAGAGTCTGAGAGGGTATGTGACTTCCCACTTACTGTCACAGCCAGCAAACCACAGCTCAGAGGAGTCACACCCAGGCCTGCACTTCTTTAGCTGCCCCTGGTGATCAAAGGCAACAGAAGCATTAAGAATAGCGTCCCTTCACAAGGCAGTGTGTGGTCTAGCTGCTTCAGGACCACCCTGGAAGCTTTATAAATGCATATGCCCAGTCCCCTGGACTCTCTAGAGCCAGAATTTCCAGGATGGAGCCTTGGGAGCCTCTCTTGACAAGTGCTGACTCTGGGAGGGAATGATGGAGCCCACGCATCTCACTTTTTTTTTTTTTTTTTTTTGAGTCAGTGTCTCACTATGTCGCCCTCGGTAGAGTGCCGTGGCATCATATCTCACAGCAACCTCAAACTCCTGGGCATAATCGATTCTCTTGCCTCAGCCTCCCAGTAGCTGGGACTACAGGTGCCCGCCACAGTGCCCGGCTATTTTTTGGTTGTAGTTGGCCCTGGCCGGGTTTGAACTCACCAGCCTTGTTGTATGTGGCTGGTGCTGTAACCACTGCTACAGGCACCGAGCTATATCTTCTCACTTTAATGGGAAGTTCTGTCTGGACTACTATTGCCAGGAGGTCCTGTGCTCTGCCCAAATTCGCTGTAAGGAGTGGCTGTCCCACTGTTGGCATTTGTTAGATTGTTCTACACCTCCTGCCCATCCTGAGGGCTTTCTTGTAATAGAAGTAGCAAGCATAACCCTGATGTGGCTGGTGATAGTCACCTCCCGTCAGCCTGGACAAACTGGTTGCCACTGTGCCAACCCTGAGCCTCTGAGCCTCCCTCACCCCATGTCTCCATCTAGCCAGAGGAGACCCACAGAGGAGCACTCAGCTGCCACGTGATCTGCTATGCGTTCACAGTATCCCATGTCATTGTCCCAGGCCCTTAACACAGTGTGGTCTTAGACCTCTTCAGTGCCCTCCTATGTGAAGATGGTATCTCATGTCCTGTGTGGGGTATGTCTGTGTGACCACACCTCTGCTCCCCTCCCAGATCCCCCCGTGCACATTGTGGACCCCCAAGAGCATGTGTTTGTACATGCCATCACCTCTGAGTGCGTCATGCTGACATGTGAGGTGGACCGAGAGGATGCCCCTGTGCACTGGTACAAGGACGGGCAGGAGGTGGAGGACAGTGACTTCATGGTGCTGGAAAGTGAAGGGCCTCATCACCGCCTGGTGCTGCCTGCCGCCCAGCCCCAAGATGGAGGCGAGTTTCAGTGTGTTGCTGGAGAGGAGCGTGCCTGCTTCACCGTCACCATCACAGGTGGGGGGCCTGGCCTGGCAGGTCACAGTGGGACAGAGACCGCCACAGGCCACAGTGGGACACACCTGCTGGAACAACTTCACACTTTCACTCGTGGGTCACTGTTCCCAGCCCCAGCTACCCTTCCCCTAGCTGATTGGACCTCCTCTCTTTCCTCCACCCACAATCTAATCAAACTCAAGAAATGTGTTGCCATGAGCACATTGGTCATAGCTACACCTGTCACCAGGGAAGCCTTGCCTTCTCTATTTTCCTGAAGACCCCTACCAAGGGGAACTTAGGGGATGCAAATCTGTTGCAGGGCAGGGTCTAGAAGAGGTAGTCCTAGGCTCAACAGTGGCAGATCTCCGAGTCCTCCAGACCACAGCTACTAGTGAGGATCCAACTGTCTTTATCCCAGTCCTACTGTTCATACTCTTCATACTGTGGGTTTGTCTTGCTGGCCATGATGGCTATTTTGAGGGGACCATGTGTCTCTAGCTGTAACTGACTAAGCTGTTGTGAGCCACACTCCAAAGGAGGCTCCTCTTTAGCACATGCTCTAGCCTCCAGGAGTAGAGAACAGCCCTGGATCAGGGAGGGCAGAAGGGCACACCAGCCTGCCCCTCATGCCCAATGGCATCTGTCCCTGTCCTCCAGATGTTTCCTCATGGATTGTGTACCCCAGTGGCAAGGTGTATGTGGCAGCCGTGCGCCTGGAGCGTGTGGTGCTGACCTGTGAGCTGTGCCGGCCTTGGGCTGAGGTGCGCTGGACTAAGGACGGTGAGGAGGTAGTGGAGAGTCCTGCGCTTCTCCTGCAGAAGGAAGACACCATCCGCCGCCTGGTGCTGCCCGCTGTCCAGATGGAGGACTCCGGCGAGTACTTGTGTGAAATTGATGATGAGTCGGCCTCTTTCACTGTCACTGTCACAGGTGTGCGTCCACCCCAACTCCCCAGGATCAGCAGAGGACAGCCCTGAGCCCGGGGGGAGCTGGTCACACATCTCCTGTTAGCACACTGGGGAGAGGGAGGTGTGGCTTGGGGGTGCATGTGCCAAGGTCTCTGCTGGGAAGAGCTCAGGGTCCCTTTCTGGTCCCCAAGCCAGAACTGGCCATGTGCCACCCAGCTCAGTTATTAAGCACTTTGTCTGAGCCAGGTGCTGAGCGTCACTGGTGAGTAATGTTCTCAGGGAGCTGTCAGTCTAGCAAGGAGGCAGCTATTAACCAGGGGTCGCAAATGGGCAGTCCCAGGGGCTCCATGCAGCCCCACACATGTGCTTTGTTTGGCCTGCAGAGTCTTACCAAAGTCAGGACAGTTCAAATAACAATCTGGAGTTATGCGTCCTCTTGAAAAAGCCGAAGAACCGGCGGCTCTGGTCACGCTTCCCCCCATGGAGACGAACGGCTGGCACTGAGTAGCCGCTACCCTGTACCTGGGGCCCACATTCCTCTTCCTACTTCCTTGCTATTCCTTTCTGTCTCTCCAACAGCTGCAGCCACTGACCTAACCAACCTGACCCCTTCAGGCATTTGAGTTTGCGACCCCTGTGTTAAACCAATAAACATGCAAATAAATGTACAGTGACACCTGATGATAAGTGCTGTGAGGACAGAGGGCTCAGGAGAGCAGAGCAGGAGGGTCAGGGAGGGCCTCAGAGAAAGCCACCATTCTTCTCATGGGAACCGGCAGTTCATAGATAAACTTGGTCTTTATTTTTTTTATTTTTTTTTTTTAAGAGACAGAGTCTCACTTTATTGCCCTCGGTGGAGTGCCATGGAGTCACACAGCTCACAGCAATTTCCAAATCCTGGGCTTATGCGATTCTTTCGCCTCAGCCTCCCAAATAGCTGAGACTACAGGTGCCTGCCATAATGCCCAGCTATTTTTTTGTTGCAGTTTGGCCGGGGCCAGGTTTAAACCCGCCACCCTTGGTATATGGGGCTGGTACCCACTCCCTGAGCCACAGGCGCCACCCAATAAACATGGTCTTTTACTCCCAGAGCACGCAAGGTCTTAGGGTTGTTGAGGGTCACCATAGAGACCCCAAGGCTGGGAGCTGCTGGGTGCTGCTCTCTGGGAAGTCCCTTCAAAGCTGTTGAACTTGAGTAGGAGCTGAACTGGAGGGGGTGGGGAGTTGGTGAGGGAGGGTGTTCAAGGTGGGGAAAAAGCACAGAACAGCTACAGAAGTGAAGGTGATTCAGTGCCAGAGACTCGGGCTACAGTTCAGTGTGTGGGGTCAAGGATTGTAGGGCTGCCTGGGCCTCTCTGGGTGGCACAGAAGAACCCTGATGGCTGCACTGGAATACCTATCCTGCTGGCACAAGCCCTGTCACCCTCTCTTTTGGCCTGCCCTAGCCCAGGCTGAGCTGCCTAGGTGCCCTCCACTCCATGCAACCCAGTTACTGCAGCCTGGTACACATAAGCCACAATGCGAAAGAGGCCTTCTGCACACCTCTGTCCTGTAGGGTGTCACCTTCATCTTCTCCCACTCGGAGTCCTGGCCAGACATAATGGCCCCAGGTGCACAAATTCCTATACTTGACCTCCACAGGAAACACCAGACTCTTCACGAGGAAGTTCACACAAACACCACCTCTGCTCCAGGGCTGAGTGAACCAGTCTGATGCCAGGCTGAGGTGTCAGGTCCATGCAGGCACCTAAGCCTTATCACTGCACCCTATGCTCACCCACCATCCCATCCCATCCCCTCAAATCCTTGGGCAGCCTCACTTTACAATCTCCTGGCCTTGCTGGGCCTCAGAGAACCAGCCTGCTTCCTCTAGCCTCTTAGAGCAAGCCCATTTGGGAAGGAGGGTTGTGTGGGCCAGCGTTGGCCCATGCACCCCTGCAAAACCGGGAAGCTAGCAGTTCTCTGCCCAGCCGCAAGGGGGCCAAACGCTAAAGGAGCACTGAAGTCTCCTGGAGACTTGAAGATTCTGCAGGACCACCTCTGCATGAGGGTGTGAGCAGGCCTGGGTTCAAGGCACTGGTCATCTCCAGTACTGACCTGGCTTCGTTCTATGGAGAAATGATGAGTGCTTGGAAATGAGCTCCCAGAACAAGCATTTAGCATCCCCAGGGAACTCTGAGACAGCTGTTGACAAATCTCATCCACAGATGCAAAAAGCATTACTGTGTTCCAGCAAACATTGGCTTGGGATGCTTACCACCGCCTGCAGAGTTTGAGCCTGTATTTAGCAGATAGCATTTCTTCCTCCTGCCTTTGGATAGGTGTAGCCAGTTGTGACCTTAAGGAAGTTGCTTAATCACTCTGTTGCCCAGTTCCCTCACCTGCAAAATGGAGGATAAAACAATACTTAACCTCCTAGAGTTGCTGTGAGGGTTCCTAAGTCTAGTGCTTAGGACTGTCTCCTGGAGCCTTGGGAAGCGGTATGTGTTTGCTATTACAGATCCAGCATCCTTTAATGCACAATTCTGAAATTGGAAAAAACTCAAAAAGCTTTTTTTTTTCTTTTTTTTGGCCAGGGCAGGGTTTAAACCCACCACCTCCCACATATGGGGTGGGCACCCCAGTCCTTTGAGCCACAGGCACCACCCTCAAAAAGCTTTTTATAAATTTGGTATTCAAAGTCATTTTAGTAAAACCTGAGCTTGACTGCTATGAAGCTATTTCTACTCTCTAATTATTCTGCTTAGGGTGAGTAGAGGTCTGTCTTTATATCTATAAGATGGATATATCTTTTAATATATCCTGCTTAGGGAGAATGTTATATGTTATAGCACAGCAGTGTTGATGTGAATGATGATGGAGGATGCTCCACTATAGTGGGGGCCAAGGTAAGCACATGACATGATAAATGCATCTTTCTGGAATCCAAAGCATTCTGGATTCTGTAACACTTCTGGCCCCAGGGATTTCAGAGGACAGTTTGTGGGCCTATTATTGCTTATTATGGTTATACTTTTTACTCTTATCATGTGGGTGACAAGGACTTCATGCTGCCAAGTGGCTCCAGGGAGGCTAATGGTGAGTTTGTGACAGCCTGTGGTTGTCCCCACTCTGCAGAGCCTCCAGTGCGGATCATATACCCCCGGGATGAAGTGACCTTGATCGCTGTGACCTTGGAGTGTGTGGTGCTGATGTGTGAGCTGTCCCGGGAGGATGCTCCTGTGCGCTGGTACAAGGATGGGCTGGAGGTAGAGGAGAGCGAGGCCCTTGTGCTGGAGAGGGATGGGCCACGCTGCCGCCTGGTGCTGCCGGCTGCCCTGCCCAAGGATGGGGGCGAGTTTGTGTGTGATGCTGGAGATGACTCAGCTTTCTTCACTGTCACCGTCACAGGTGCGCAGTCTATAGGGAACCCTGGAAAGGTAGAAGCAGCGGGCTAGAGGGCTGAGGGACAGACACCCAACTAGCCCTCAATGCCTTCTCCTTTAGTCCCCTCATTCTCGGCCATCAGAGAGTCCAGAATCAGGTCAGGACAGTGAGGCCTGGTGGGAGGGAGCCCAGCCTCTAGGACCATTCATTCATTCGTCTAACAAATACTGAGTAACTTCTACATGCTGGGCACTGTTCTAGGTTGGGGATATTATAGTGAGCCAATAAGACAATACCTCCTGCCTTCATGGAGCTTGCACTCTAGTGAAGTGGACAGACAAATAAGTAAAACAGATGGTTTGCCAGGAGGTGATAAGTGCATCAGAGGCAAAGCAGGGAAAGGAGATATGAAATGGGGGTGGGTGCAGAGGGGTTTGCATTGGGTCAAGTGGATCTGGATGTGAGTCCAGATCTGCCTCTTTCTGTGTAATCTTGGGCAAGTCAGTTTCTTCTGAAGAGGACTCAGGTCCTCATCTGTAGAATGTAGGTAACAGAGGCACACCTCCTGGGGTTGGTCAAAAACTGAGAAAGGAGCTGCAGTGTGCTTAGCACAGCAGGGAGAGAGGACTGAGCATCTGGTGGGTGAGGCAGGGAGAGGCCAGCTGGCCCAGCAAGCGTGCCTGTCTCTCTGCCCACCCACCAGCCCCACCAGAGAGGATTGTGCACCCAGCAGCCCGCTCCCTGGATCTACAGTTCGGGACACCAGGGCGTGTGGAGCTGCGCTGTGAGGTGGCTCCGGCTGGGTCCCAGGTGCGCTGGTACAAGGATGGCCTGGAGGTGGAGGCATCAGACACCCTGCAGCTGGGTGCTGAGGGGCCCGCCCGCACCCTGACTCTGCCGCATGCCCAGCCCGAGGACGCTGGGGAGTATGTGTGTGAGACTCGTGATGAGGCCATCACCTTCAACGTCTGCCTGGCTGGTGAGTGCTCCTGGCCAGCTGAGGACAGGGAGGCAGGGGCAAGCACAGGCTGACACCTCCTCTCTTTGTCTAGAGTCACCAGTGCAGTTCCTTGCCCCAGAAGCAGCCCCTAGCCCACTTTGTGTGGCTCCTGGAGAGCCGGTGGTACTGACCTGTGAACTGTCCCGGGCTGGTGCCCCTGTGTTCTGGAGCCACAATGAGAGGCCGGTGCAGGAGGGGGAGGGCCTGGAGCTCTACACTGAGGGCCCCCGCCGTGTCCTCTGCATCCGGGCTGCAGACCCAGCCCATGCAGGCCTCTACACCTGCCGGTCTGGGGCAGCCCCAGGAGCCCCGAGCGTCAGCTTCACTGTCCAGGTGGCTGGTGAGTATAGCATGGGCAGAATGGCTGAGAGAAGTGCCCCCAAACCATAGGTTACCCTGCTTTTTGAGCATGCCTTGTCCATCCCTTGCCACACCTCCGTCAGTGTCTTACCCCATCTTGCCTGCTACTGCCTCCCTCATAGCCTCGAGCCTCTCCTCCCAGTGACCCTCAGCTCTGACCCCACAGAGCCCCCTGTGCGGGTAGTGGCCCCCGAGGCAGCCCAGACGAGAGTTCGAAGTACCCTAGGAGGGGACCTAGAGCTGGTGGTGCACCTCTCCGGGCCGGGGGACCCTGTGCGCTGGTACAAGGACGGGGAGCGACTGGCGAGCAAGGGGCGGGTGCAGCTGGAGCAGGATGGGGCCAGGCAGGTGCTGCGAGTGCAGGGGGCACGGAGTGGGGACGCTGGCGAGTACCTGTGCGACACGCCCCAGGACAGCCGCATCTTCCTCGTCAGTGTGGAAGGTAATAGTGCAACACTATCACAGACTGTGGGCCCTGGCACCCCAAGGACCCCCCCCCACCATTCTAGGGCCCATCATCTCTCCATCCCTGCCTTTGGCTCCACCCAGTTCAAGCATGACTATTATGTGGATGAGGACTTGGGGCTCCCTCTTCCAGATATCCTCAGATAGGAGGAGGTACAGCCCACCCAGTGGTTAAAAACAGGGGCTCTCAGTCAACCCACCCAGGTTCCAACTTGGCTTCTGTCATTTGAGGGGACAGTGCTGATCTTATAGGCCTGTCATGACAAGTAAACGCCATAAATAGGGTTCAGGGCTAATGATCTGCTATTATTAGTAAGTCAGAGAGGTGGGGTGCCAGGCCAGGATTGACAAGAGCTGGTTAAAAGGAGTGGCAGGGAGTTGGCAGGATATCTTTTGAGATACCCCCCATGGCTGATGTACAGTAGGTCCTCACAAAAGATTAGTTAAACAACTTGGGGAATGAGGGTCCATACCCTGAGGAGGGGATGAACAGGAGGAAGGGGGAAAAACAAAGCCTCGCTTGGTGTCCGGTACCCCTCCCCAGAGCCACTGCCAGTGAAGCTGGTCTCGGAGCTGACACCACTGACTGTCCATGAGGGCGATGATGTCACATTCCGGTGTGAAGTCTCCCCACCAGATGCCAATGTCACTTGGCTGTGCAATGGTGTCATTGTCACGCCAGGACCCCAGCTGGAGATAGCCCAGAATGGTTCAAGTCATACCCTGACCTTGCGAAGCTGCCAGCTTGGGGATTCAGGGACTGTGACTGCACGGGCAGGGAACACGGCCACAAGTGCCCGGCTCCATGTTCGAGGTGTGTGCTCATGGAGACAAAATGCTCTGTTCCCTGTACCATACTCCCAGCCCCAGCCCCAGCACCCTTGCCCTTCTGCTTGGGGACAAGTTAGTGGGATTGTACAGAGGCCAGCCTATAGCCCCCACCTGACTTCAAGCCTCTTTCCTTCTCTGCACCAGAGATGGAGCTGCTGTTCCTGCGGCGGCTACAGGATGTGCGGGCAGAGGAAGGCCAGGATGTGTGCCTTGAAGTGGAGACAGGCCGAGTGGGTACAGCAGGGGCCGTGCGCTGGCTGCGAGGTGGGGAGCCTTTGACTCAAGACTCTCGCTTGTCCATGGCCCAGGATGGCCACATCCACCGCCTCTTCATCCATGGTGTCATACTGGCTGACCAGGGTACCTACGGTTGTGAGAGCCACCATGATCGCACCCTGGCCAGGCTCAGCGTGAGGCGTGAGTGCCCCGTTCTGTCCTAACACATCACCTGCCCCATAGCACAGCCCTTCCTGGATGCCCCAACAACCCTTCAGACCCCCACCAAAGTGCCCCTCACCACTGAGGAACCTGCAGCAGCCTGCCCAAAGCAAAACTTCTCTTTCTTTTTCTTTTTCTTTTTTTTTGCAGTTTTTGGCAGGGGCCGGGTTTGAACCCGCCTCCCCCGGTATTGGGGGCTGGTGCCCTACTCTTTGAGCCACAGGTGCCGCCCAGCAAAACTTTTCTTTTTCTAATGTTTTTCTATTTACCTTAGAAGTCCCTGTGGATTTTGCATTCCATTTCATACTCCCAAGTTGGCTTTGCTATAAACATAAACATTGTACTCCAGAAAGACTTGGTACGCTTATCCTTTAGCCATGTGCCCCAGGGACACATGTGCCCATTTAAGTAAGAAACAGAGATGGCTGGCAAATAGCACCCACACCTCCCACACTAAGCTGGGACCCTCTATTACCTGTATGACTTCATGTGAGTTACCTAATCTCTGAGCCAAGTCTCCTTAAAAATGGGGCTTATGGGGCAGTGCCCATAGCTCAGTGGGTAGGGTGCTGGCCACATACACCGAGGCTGGTGGGTTTGAGCCTGGCCTGGGCCAGCTAAAACAACAATGACAACCGCAAGAACAAGAAAATAGCTGGGCGTTGTGGCGGGCGCCTGTAGTCCTAGCTACTTGTGAGGCTGAGGCAAGAGAATCGCTTAAGCCCAAGAGTTTGAGGTTGCTGGGAGCTGTGACGCCATGGCACTATCCAGAGTGATAGTCTGGATAGTTTGAGACTCTGTCTCAAAAAAAAAAAAAAAGTTACATTTAATCCATTAGCACACACCTTTAACTAACTTAAAAATGCCCACATTGAGCTTGGTGAATGGTTGTCATTGGTGATATTCTCTTCTAATTTATTTCATTAATGTAATTGTCATGATAAACCCATGTCCCAGTACTATTCACTGTACAGTGGGGACAACTAGGGCCCAGAGAGGTCAAGCAATTTGCCAAAAATCACACAGTGCACAACTATGTGGTGGAGCTAGGTCCCAATCCCAGTGTGTCTGACTCCAAATTCTATTCTTCTAGTGTCACAGCATCCCTCACCCAGTCTTCCAAAATCTCTTAACCATACCTCACCCTCTTCCTATGTCCTCTCCTAACCCCAATGTGGCCCCTTCCCCACATCTGACTGGCCATGCTCCCTTCTTCCTGCTCCCTGGTTCTGAACCCTTTTGTCAGGGCCTTAGGTTGGGTATTGGGTGACACAGAGGGCCAAGGGGTGGTGAGCCCCTGCAGCCCCTGCCTGAGCTGGAGGCCTCATCTGCCCTCTCTCCTACCTCCCCCCCCCCCCAGCAAAGCCACTGAGGATGCTTCGGCCTCTAGAAGATGTGACTGTCAATGAGGGGGGCAGTGCCTCCTTCCAACTGGAGCTATCCCAGGAGGGTGTGGCTGGGGAGTGGGCCCGAGGTGGAATCCGGCTGCAGCCAGGACCCAAGTGCCACATTCATGTGGAGGGCCATACTCACCGCCTGGTACTGAATGGACTAGGCTTGGCTGACTCTGGCTGTGTCTCCTTCACCGTGGATTCCCTGCGCTGTGCAGCCAGACTCACTGTGAGAGGTGTGGCCTTGAGGACCACAACCTGCCTGGTGAACCATGTGGCCCTACAGTCCCTTGAGTGTGACTACTGACTACTCTACCTCTGTGGCCCCCCCACTGACCATGCTAGTCCCAGTGTCGCTTCCTGACCCTTAGGCCCTGTGTGACCCTGGTGACTATACTGCCTGTGTATGGATCCTTTGACTACCCCAAGTCCCAACTGCCTCCTGACACACATCAGCATGGTCCCTACTGTCTTCCTGCCTGCATGTGGCCCTACCAGCCACTCTGTGACCCTACTGACCACGCTGCCTGCCATGGCCCCCCTTGCCTGCCTGAGTGTAGCCTGTTACCACTCCAGTCCCTCCAGCCCACTGACTGTGCCTAAGGATGACTCCACTGGTAACTCTGCTTGAGTGTCCCAGCATGTTCCTCACTGACCACACCTACTCTAGGGTCCGCAGTGGCTTCTCTGAACCCATCATGCCCTGACTGACCAGAGTCTCCTATTGTCCACTCTAGCCAAACCTGGCCCACTGACCATGCCCACCTATAGGTGGCTCTGCTGGCAACTCTGCTCATTTCCCCTTTCTTCTCTGGCCTCCAGCATGTCCCCCACTAACCACCTTAAAGTGTGCCTCCCAGCTGGCCACTCCTTCCTCATTGACTCCCTGGCCCTTCTGCGTTACCCACTGACTAATCCTTAGCATCTTTTTGGATCATTTGTCCTCAGCACATCCCCCTCTTACTAGCGGCCTCCATTGATGACCTTGTCTAAATGTGTCTACTATTGACTGCTTGTCCCATGTGTGTCCTCCTTGTCCCTATGCACTGGGTTCTGATCCTGCCCTTACCCCATTCCCTCTGCATTGTCCTCCCTCTCCCACTCCCAGAGGTCCCAGTGACCATTGTGCGGGGGCCACAGGACCTAGAAGTGACGGAGGGCGACACAGCTACATTCGAGTGCGAGCTTTCCCAAACCTTGGCTGATGTTACCTGGGAGAAGGTCAGAACCCAGCCCCAGCCTAAACCATTTCAGTGTAATAACAAAAATAATAATGCCCCAACAGAAACAACTAATACTCATGTATGCCAAGATTTATGTTACATTTAATCCATTAAGCCCTACAAACCTAGGAAGCAGGTCAGTTATCATTTGTGAAGACACTGATGTTCAGTGAGGTGAAGTTACCCGCCCCAAGGCAAACAAAAGGGGTGGAGCCCATATGTGAATCCTGGTTTGCCTAATTACAGAATCTTCACCCATGTTCCATGTGATCATATCTGGCTCTGGGCTTCCTGTGCCCGTGGAGCCTCTTCGTGGCTCTAACGTCCCCAAAGGGTGATACCTTCACAAAGAGGTTCCTGGAGCAGACCCAAAGGCGTAGGAATAGGAGATACGCATAAACCCTCCTAGAGCCGCGCGCAGTGGTTCATGCCTGTAATCCCAGCACTCTGAGAGGCTGAGGTGGGCAGATCGTCTGAGCTCAGGAGTTCGAGACCAGCCTGAGCTACAGCGAGACCCAGTCTCTAAAAATAGCCGGACGTTGTGGCAGGTGCCTAGTCCCAGTACTCGGGAGGATGAGGCAAGAGAATGGCAGAGCCCAAGAGTTTGAGGTTGCTGTGTGCTATGACGCCAGAGCACTCTATCCAGAGCGACAAAGTGAGACTGTGTCCCAAAACGAGCTCCTAGAGACCACTTAATATTAAGAGGGCGCCTCCGCCTTCCAGGGCCGGCGCCGCCTGTGTCCAACCCGGCTCGCTCGTACCCTCTGCAACTCTTGCCTCTAGGATGGGCACGCGCTCACCCCCACCCCTCAGCTCCGGCTCCAGGCCCTCGGCACGCGGCGCCTTCTCCAGCTGCGATGCTGCAGCCCCTTGGACGCCGGGACCTACAGCTGCGCAGTGGGGACCACCCGTGCCGGGCCTGTCCGCCTGACAGTGCGCGGTGGGTAGAGGGCGTTGAGAGCGCGGGGAATTGCTTTGGGTCCAGGAGTAGCGGACAGGACTTTCCCCCGGACTGACCCTGGAGGGGGCGGGGCGGGGCGTGGTCTGTTCCGCCCCGCCCAGTCTCACACCCCAATTGGGTCCCCTAGAGCGTACAGTGGCTGTGCTCTCAGAGCTCCGATCCGCGAGCGCCCGCGAAGGTGACAGCGCTACATTCGAATGCACAGTGTCGGAGGCCGAGACCACGGGGCGCTGGGAGCTCGGAGGCCGCCCCCTGAGACCCGATGGCCGAGTCCGCATCCGACAGGAAGGTCTGGCCGCCTTCCCATCACCCTCTCTAGCCCCAGGCTCAGGGAGACCGCGCCCTGCCAGGATAAGCCCCGCCTCCAGGCCCTCCTCCCGCCCCCAGCTCTAAGTCCTGGACCTCTCCTCTTCCGGCTCGGCATCCCAGTTCCGCCCACCCTAGCGCACATTTAAGGCGTCGGAGCCATCCCTGGGACCTCCTCAGGCCCCACCTTCATCCCTGAACCCTTGTCAGAGGCGACTCTGGCCTCGCTAGCGCCCCCCTCATCCCCAGGGAAGAAACACATTCTGGTGCTGAGCGAGTTGCGCGCTGAGGACGCCGGTGAAGTCAGCTTCTATGCAGGACCCGCCCAGTCCTTGGCTCTCCTAGAGGTGGAGGGTAAGCAACCGGGGTTAAGGCGACAGGGAAAGGAACATCATCTCCTCCCCTGGGACTAACGGACTGGCGCTGGTCCTAGAAACGTTCCCTTTTCCTCCCCTCGTGGGACTCTCTTGGGGCAGGTCACCGAGGGCAGCGCGTTTCCTGGGGGAGGAGACTTTGGGTTGGGGGTACAGAAGAACGGATCGTTGGCAAGAAGACTGACTTGAGGCCAGCAGTGGGGGCTGCAGGGAGGAAAGTTGCGTCTTTCCTCCTGGGGGCCATGCGCGTACATATTAAATTAAACCCCCGCCCCTCATCCCCAGCATTGCCTCTCCAGATGTGCCGCCGACCCCCTTGCGAGAAGACAGTTCTGGTAGGCCGCCGGGCAGTGCTGGAAGTAACTGTGTCCCGCTTGGGGGGCCAGGTGTGCTGGTTGCGGGAGGGGGTCCAGCTGTGCCCGGGAGACAAATATGAGATGCGCAGCCACGGCCCCAGCCATAGCCTGGTCATCCATGACGTGCAACCTGAGGACCAGGGCGCTTACTGCTGTCAGGCCGGTCAGGACAGCGCCCACACTCAGCTGCTGGTAGAGGGTGAGTAAAGCCGAGTGGGCAGAGGTCAGAGGGGCAGGCTGGCTGGCCAGAAGGAGGGGTCGTCTGGGAACTCGTGGCTTAAGATACTTCTCTGAGAGGGTTTCTAGGACTTCAGGTGGCAGTGGGGTGGAGGATGTGTTGGGGGAGGGGTGGGATGGATCAAACCCAGGGCTGAGGAGAGGGGGACACTGAGTTCTCAACATGAACCTTTTGGCTCAAGTCAGCTGTTCTCACCTTTCCACATCCCTTGCCCCTCTTCCTCTCTGGGTTTCTCATGCTCTCCTGACTTTGGACCATGTTTGTCTCTCCTGAATACCCCCATTTCTACCAATTCCTCTTCTTCCCATTTACCTGCCCCTGGTCTGTGCCTCTAACCTGCACACATCCCACCCCCACCTAGCGGGCTTCTTTCTATCTCAACAAGTTCAACATCAACCTGAGCAGGGGGCTCCTGAGTTAGTCCCATTTCTTTCCTCTTCCACATAGGAGATGCCCCAACCTCTACCCCAAATCTCTGCATTCTCTTCAGATACCATGCCTTGCACCACCCCTAACTGATCCCTACCTTCCTGCCTCCACAGCCCTGATGGAGGTCCAGAAAAAGTAGGGCAGAGGCTGAGGGCCCAACTTCCTCTGTGGGTGCTCAGGCTCTGCCAGGGGAGAGGAAGGTGGTACCCACTCTCTCCCCAGCCCCACATAGAGTCATTCCTCTACAGGTAACTAGGAGGATGGAACCAGGCCAGGCAGGTGTCCTTGGACAGCTTGGAAGGCGTGTTCCCTTACCCTGGGCAGGAATGGGGAGACAGGGAAACCAGAGGTGTCAGGAAACAATAAAAGTGCTACAGCTCACTTCCCTGTCTCTCTGTGTGATAGTGGAAAGGCAGACCTTGCCTGAAGTCCCTGTGTAATGAGTGATACAGAGGACAAAGGGCTGCAGTGCTTCCAGCTTGGCCATGGAAGCACTAGCCACTGAAGACCACCATTCTTGGAAGAGGCCATGCAGTTTGGCACGTTTATAAAAGATGTAAAACAAGAGTGGGGTCAGGGGAGACAGAAGCATGAGGTGTCCAGAGTGGCATGACAGACACCAGACATGCACCGTGCATTTAAGCCCCCCAACCCTCTCCCTAGGTTGGCCCAGAGCAGTACTCCCCACCCCCATCCCCTGCCTCTGCCTTTAAGCTGGTAACTTTGCAGAGACCAGGAGACCTGAGGGGCACTGTAGTTTGCCCCAAGGACAAGGACCCTTACATGAGTCTGGTTGGGAGGTGGAGTGTGGGGGAGGAAGGCAGGCCTCCTCCACATAGACATGCAGGTGAGTGGCCCGTGGGATCCCAGTAGTGGGAGAGGAGCCTGGGCCAAATCTGGAGAAGCCCTACCAATCAGAAATCTAAGGCAAGGGTCCCACTGTCCCCTCCAAGCCTACCCACCCCCCACACACATACACACACGAACACACAGGCAACATACTCACAACCCTGAGCACACTCCAATGGGGCTTATACCCTGGGTCCCTCAGGAGCCCCTTCGGAGCTTGGCAGAGGGCTTTCCCCTCAGGCCAGGCCTAGCCTGAGACAGATCCTCCCTCTAGTGGCCAGGCCAGCCCTCTCCAGGGAGGGGAGATGGACAGCCAAAGGCTGCAGGGCCATGGGGTGGGGGCTGGGTGGTGGCCTGGCAGAGCTGGTGACTGCAGAGTCTAAACAGGCAGGGATACTGCTATACCCGCACAGGGGGGCCTGAGCAGGCTGTCAGTGGCCCCCGGGACCCATACTCATAGTCCGTGTCTGTGGGCGAGGCCATGAAGGAGCTCAGTGAGCTCCCCGTCTGCCGGTCTCGGAAGCTCTGGATGTAGCTCTGTTCGGGAGTAAACATAGGTGTGAGAATTCCATTGCAGACTGCTGCCCTGAAAGCCACCTCTTCCTGTACCCCCACAAGCCTAATAGTCAGTCCCCCAGACTGCCATAGACGTAGGACCTAACCAGTCCCAGAGTTTCCACAACATACCACATCTCACTTAAAATCCATACTCAGGACACTTTTCCCTCAATCCCAAAACTCGGCCCACCAGGCCCCTGGTATAGGGGTTCTAATGGATGGACAAGCAATAGGTCTTCTAGACAGCAACCAGCTTCTGGGGAAAGCCCAGTCCTGCTTGGAGCAGTCTGTGTACTTTTTTTCTCCCTTATCTGGGCTGAAGGGATATAGGGTGCTCACCGGGGAGAGGACATCCCCATTGAAGCGTTTGATGGGCACTGGCCTGCGTCGATAAGCAGGGTCAGGGGGCCCAGGCCTTGGAGGTACACGGGGACCTCTAGGGGGAGCCCGAGGGGGTCTTTTTTTCCGCCGCTTTTCCTTGCGCTCTTCTTGCTGCCGAATGCGCATCAGCTGTACACGTCGTCGCTGCCGGCTGATGACCACTGTGGAGAGATGAGCACAGAAGGGTTTCAGAGGCCCATGTGCCTCATCTACCCCAAGCCCTCCCTCTTTCTTACCACCCTGGGGCTCCAGAGTTCCAGTACAGAATCCCCACTACCACTTATCATTTCCTTTCTTGGTCTCCCACTTCTCAGATGGGATTTGCTGCTGTTTTTTTTTTTTTTTTCCTTCCAAAGGCCTTTATAGAAGATTCCTAGATTTCTAGGTACCCCCTTCCTTCTGTTACCCCTCTCCCAATCCTGAGCCGTAGGTGACTCACCTAGGCCAGCACCATCATCTTTCCACTGGACACCCACAGATCCTTCCTCATAGCCTTCCCCCCTCTGTTTCCTCCCTCCCATGCTTTTGACACTCAGCAGCAGAATGAGCTCTCTAAGTGCTACATTAGAATCTACCTTCCCCTACTTTAAACTCTCCAGTGACATCTCATTGTCCTAATAAAAGAGTCATCACTGTAGCCCAGAGGGCGTCCATGATGAGACTGACTCCCAAACCTCACCTACTGCACTCCAGCCCCACTTACCCAAGCCAAGCTCATTCTGTTTCAGGGCCCTCACCTTGCTCTCTTCTCTAGCTCTGTGCATGTCTGGCCCCTTATCCTTCAGCTTTCTGCTTACATGTTCACCTCCTTCAAGCAGCCTGACTTGGCCAACCTAATTATAATAGCCTTCCTACGCCACTGTTATAACCCTGTGTATCTCTTTCATATCACTCTGCACACAAATTATCTTATTTGTTTGTATGTCTGTTATCTGTCTCCTGCCCACCCATAAGAGCAAGAACCTTTTCCATTTTGTCTCTTCTGTACCCTCAGTGCCTAGAATGAGGTTAGCACAAAGTTCCATACATTGTTGTGGAGTGAATGGTGGCACTTGGGTCCTATCGTCCCAGACCTTGAGCAAGTCAGCTCTCTGACCCCATAACGCCTTCTGCTGCTGATGTGTACAGCTTCTGTCCACCACTCCCTAGGCGCTCAGCCTTCTACGTATCCCTGGACACCTTCTCTTCTTATGCCTACCTTGGCTTTGCCCTCTCACCTTCAGTGTGGGTGTCCCCCTCGGCCGTCACCCGCCACTGCACCAGAACACCCATCAGGCTGATCAGGGGCCAGAGAGCCAGCAGGGCCCAGCTCCGCCAGCAGAGAGGAGGCACAGGGGCGGCCCGTAGACGCTCCACCACGTAGCGCCCCAGCAGTAGCAGCTCAGCAAAGTAGTCAGCGGCGGTGGCGATGAGTGCAGCACCAGTCACTGCGGTGGCCAGGGTGGTGAGTGGGCGGGGCCAGCGCAGAGTGAGCAGGGCACAGAGCAGGCCACCCCCCAGCAGCAGACCCAGTGGACCCCACACAGAGCCTGGCTGGTAGTAAGGTGCGGAGCCCAGCAGGGCGGCAGCAGCGAGCAGCAGCCCGAGCAGCAGCCCCACCAGGAAGAGGCCCACGCTGCGCACCAGCATGGCCACCAGCCCGCAGAGCAGCCCGATGCCCAACGCAATGCCTGCACTCGCCCCAGCGCTCAGCTGCGTCTCCAGCACTCGCTCTCGGTAGCACAGGAGGAAGATAACCACTGAACCAAACAGCAACCCAGTGAGGAAGAGTACCGCCTTGAAGCAGCGGTAACCTAGAGGGGAACAGGAGCTAGTGAGGGGTCAAAATTAGGTCATCAGACTGGAGGGAGAAGGTCAGAGGGGTCGAGGACATGGGATCACAGAGAACTGGAGACAAGGATGCTAAGATCAGAGAATCTGGGTCACTGAGGTCATGAGAGCATTAGTGATGGGGTCATTGAGGTCAGGGGAGGTCAGAGATTGTGGGTCACTGGGAAAACAGACATAATCATTAAGATAATGATTTGGGGTCTTTGAGGGTTACAAGAGTCAATAATCGGTCATTGGGGTCATTGAGATCAGAGGGTTCAGAGAGATAAGTCACTGGGATCACAGGGGGATCAGTAAAAGAGTCAATGGAGAGCTGGGCATAGTGGATCATGCTTTACAACACTTGGGGAGGCTGAGTCAGAAGGATCACTTGAAACCAGGAGTTTGAGACCAGCCTGGGCAACAGAGTGAGACCTTGTATCTACAAAATATTTCTTAAAATTAGCTGAGTGTGGTGGCACATGCCTGTAGTCCCAGCTACTCAAGAGGCTGAGGAGAACTGCTTGAGGCTGCAGTGAGCTATGATTGTGCTACTGTACTCCAGCCTGGGTGACAGAGTGAGACCCTGTTGCAAAAGAAAATAAAAGTCATTGGGGCAGGTCACAGTGGCTCATGCCTGTAATCCTAGTGCTCTGGGAAGCTGAGACAGGTGGATTACCTGAGCTCATAGGTTCAAGGCCAGCCTGAGCTGGAGGGATACCCCCACTTCTAAAAATAGCCAGGCACTGTGGTGGGTGCCTGTAGTGCCAGCTACTTGGGAGGCTGAGGCAAGAGAATCACTTAAGCTCAAGAGTTTGAGGTTGCTGTGAGCTATGACACTATGGCACTCTACCAAGGGCTACAAAGTGAGACTCTGTCTCAAAATAAATAAATATATAAATAGTCATTGGGGACTTTGGGGATTATTCAGAGACAGGAGATATTTGGAAATCAGAATGAACTTGAGATATGGAGGCAACACAGGGTTAGAAAGATGAGGTCTTTGAGGGGTCACAGGGCTTCAGAGGTATGATATCAATGGAACATTACAAAGGACAGAGAAGCAGGGTTATTTGGAAGGAGTTCCAGGAAATGAGGTTTATGCAGTTCAAGAAAGTTGAGAAGAGGTGGAATCATAGAGAGTATTAAAGAGTTTGTGAGAGAATGGAGCACTGGGGTCAAAGATATAGGATTATTGAAATTACAATATGTAGTGGGGTAATCAGATGATGAGGTTATAGGGATCAGAGCTAGAAGGTATAGCAGGACTCAGAGGAATGGGAGGTAATGAGATAGCAGGGGTGAAGGGATAACTAGGGCTTATGTGGGGTGATAGGGAATCAAAGAGGGGGAATAGTGGTTGTAGAGTTTAAGGAATAAGGAAGTCAGAGATGGAGGGGAATCAGAGTCCCCACAGTATCAGAGTCCAGGAGAACTGTGACCTTTCTCTGAAGTCAGAAAGAGGAGTAGGGCATGGACAAGGGCTCACAATCCAAGAGCCTGGGAATGGTGGCATCCAAGTGGGGTAGAATGTCAGGCAAACCCAAGAGAAGAAATATGGGGCTGCACTGAGCATCATGCAGAAAGAGTGGATATGGATAGTGGAGGGGTTAAGATGATATAGATTCCTTGGAGGCCCAGAACATGTCCTGAACCCATGGTGGGCACTTCTTCCTGCCTACTCTGCAGTTGTTCAGCTCATAGTTTGGGGGAGGAAGTGGTGGGACCATCTGGCTGCCATCTACCCACCCATTCTAGGAGGAGGTTTGGAGGCTGCAGAGCACAAGTATTATACTACCTCTTCTCAGCCTGAAACCCAATCCCTCAGCCTCTTTTGCACCACTGGTTCCAGTCACCTATAACCCTTCTGCTGAAGGCTCTCTTTGGGCCTCCAATCCACAGAGCCTACTCTTTTTTTTTTTTTTTTTTTTTTTTTTTGAGACAGAGTCTCACTTTGTCACCCTGTGTAGAATGCTGTGGCATGATAGCTCACAGCAACCTCAGACTCCGGGGCTCAAGTGATTCTCTTGCCTCAGCCTCCCAAGTAGCTGGGACTATAGATGCCCACCACAATGCCCTGCTATTTATTTTTTAGAGCTAGGATCTCACTCTTGCTCAGGCTGCTTTCGAACTCCTGAGCTCAAGCAATCCACCCACCTTGGCCTCCCACAGTGCTAAGATTACAGGTGTGAGCCACCACACCCGGCCCTTGCAGAGCCTACTCTTGTCTCTTAAGTTCTGTCACTCTTGCTGTAGAGTTGCTGGGCACTTACACATGCTGCCACTAGCACATATGACACCTTTGTGCAAATTAGAAAAAGGTGTGCCTTTCTCTGGGCAAAGCAACCTTGTGCCAAAGACTAGAATTTGTCAAATAAAGTATGAACTAGATTTCAGTCCCCACTTGCCTATTCAGCTGAACTCCCTTCTTCAGTATTCATCTTGTAAAACAGTTTACAGCACCCCCTGATTATCAGATCCTACCTTGTAGGCAATCTCCATGTATGTAACTACCATCCAGCTCCTCTAACATATATCAGGTATGAATGTTCAGGAGTCTTTCTCCCCCATCAGACAATATGCCCTGAGGTAAGGTACCATATGAAATCACTCTGCTTAGTGTTTTCAGTGCCTCCTAGCACAGGAACTCAACACATCTTCACCACAATAGCTACTATTTATTGAGTGCCTATTAATTCTCATAACGACCCTAAGTGAGAAACATATTGTTCCCATTATTCTGATGAGAAAACTGAGGCTCAGACAAGTTAATGTGCCCAAGTCATCATAATTAGTAAGTACAGAGCTAAGTTCAAACTCAAATGTGTTTAATTAAAAAACCTGCCTTCTTTAGAATCTAGAGTATAGATAATCAATGAACATGAGTGGGATGAAAGAAAAGAAAGAGGATTATTCACGATGGTGTAGTAGGATTCCAGGAATATTTGGGGGCCCCAGAAAAAGAACTTGGGGAAAATAGGAAGCCCAGGTGAGGGATGAGATGGGGATCTCACCGAAGAAGCAGTAGACGACTCCAAACAAACAGCACATGATGCAGACGAGGGCCGGAAGTGCCTGGTACCTGCGCTCCAGGGGCTGTTCACAAGGTGCAACCCAAAAGGTGTCATCTGGCTCAGGGGGTAGCAGCTGGAATCGCAGTGTTGCCACAGTGCCCGGCATAATGCTGGGAATGAAAGGGAGTCAACCTCCCAGGTAAACCTGACAGAAGGGAAGTTAGTGTCAAGGAGGAGTCCTGGGTCCTCACCAAGATGGGAGCGGGAGTGGAAGAACTCAGCAAGGACACAGTGGACAAAGGAGTGGTGCCCACATCATGCAGCTCTGGAAGATTCCCTGGGATGGGGAGCGGGGTAGAGACAAAGAGAGACAAAACTCCTTGGCTAGACGGGGCTGGGATAAAGTTAAAAGGGGCATGGTGTAGGAGATGAGGACAGTGTGCTGCCGTGAGCCGGTGAGGAGGCAGCTAGGAGATTCATCTGTGGGCGGTTAAATCTGGGATTGTCCAAGATTTACCTGGGCTGGATGCGACCGGAGCTTCTGAGCGAAAGAAGCTGTGCAGGTGCTGGAGTGGCTAGAGTTTTGGTGCTCCAGAAGCTCCAACTGACTAGGATCTGGGAAAAGTCCTCCTTGTTGGGAATGGGGCCTCTGGGCCGGAGAGAACGGTCTCTGGGCGGCGGCGGCGCTGCTCCACCTCCAACACCGGCTGGCACTCCAGTCCCGCGGCGTCCAAGGACTAGGACTGGGCCTAGGGAACGGAAAGGAGCAGAAGCAGGAGCAGGGGCTCAGGCCGCCCCAGAGCCGCGGCCCCATGCCCTGAGCCCGCCCGCGGCCTTTGGTGCTGATGGACAGCTCCGGCTTCTGCTTCTGACGTCACTCAGGGCGCACCATCTAGGCAGGGGCGGGCTCCTTCTGACGTCACCCGGGACGCACCAACCACGCCAGGGGGAGGTAGGGGACTCCGCCCCCGGCGTCTCCGGCTCCCTCACTGAGGAGGGGGCACTTCCGGGGGTCCTTCCTCTTTAACCTACCGCTTCTCCTCCCTCTCCGGTAGCTAGAACCTTAGACCCCACCCCGGGGGCGGGGCCTTCCCAGTGACACGTCGGACAGCGGCTGCAGCGGTTGAGGCTTCGGTGCCTAGCGCAGCAACGCCACACGGTACTGAGCAGCGACTAGAGAAGGATTCCAGCGCTGCGCAGGGGATTCGGCTTGGGCCTCTGGCTCTGGTCGGCGGGGAGGGAGCGGGCCTGCCCGCTGGGCCCCGGCCCTCCGGATCCGCCCCCTCCCCGGTCCCGCCCCCTTGGAACCTTCTCTGGCTGCTCTGGGGTTTCGCCCCGGCCCGGAGCCCGCGGTCCGGGCGCCATGCGGGCATCGCTGCTGCTGTCGGTGCTACGGCCCGCAGGGCCCGTGGCCGTGGGCATCTCCCTAGGCTTCACTCTGAGCCTGCTCAGCGTTACCTGGGTGGAAGAGCCGTGCGGCCCAGGCCCGCCCCAACCTGGAGACTCTCAGCTGCCGCCGCGCAGCAATACGAACGCTGCGCGCCGGCCCAACTCGGTGCAGCCTGGAGCCGAGCGCGAGAGGCACGGGGACGGCGCAGGCGCCGGGGAGAACTGGGAGCCGCGTGTCTTGCCCTACCACCCTGCACAACCTGGCCAGACCGCCAAAAAGGCCATCAGGTAGTGATCCGCTACGCCCCCTCCACCCTCTAGGCACCGGCCTGGACGCGCGCGCAGGGGAGGCCTCTGGGGGCCGGGTCAGGCTCCGGAAGGAACGGGCTGGCCGGCCAGGAAGTCTTTGAGCCGCGATAACTTCCGATGGTCCTGCTTTCCCAGGAGACGTCGGGCCAGGCTGACCCTTTTCTGGGCCCCGTCCCAGCCTGGGCTGAACTTGCCAGTCTCTGTCCTAAACCAGCTCGACCTGGTGGTCCCCCAAAGATCCCCTTAGCTTCCTGGCTGGGCTGCTGCATTTAGATAAATGACTCATATATACAATGAGTGTATAGAGAGGAGACGGGAAAGAACTAGGGTTTACCTCTGGCTGGTTCCGAGTGGCCACCTCAGGATGCAGTGAGGGAAATGACTGCTGAAATAATTTCTAAGAAACAAATTCAAAGTTTCAAATTCCACTTCTGCAACTTCTGCCTAGTAAAGGTAAGTTGCTAGAACCCAAGTCCCAGTTTGCCCCTCCCCCAGACATATTCATTCCTATGCCATACATTCCTTTAAATCATATATGTGAGACATTTGGGATACATGGTATGTCAAACATTTAGTAGGTGTTTTAAATAAATACAGTCAGTCCCGTTTTACAGATGTCTCAGATTAAATGTGTTTAAGGACCCAACTACTAAGTAGTGAAACCAGGAATCAGACCCACTATTTATCTCTTGTATCTGTATGAATAGTGCCATCTTCCAAATGCAAAGCACTATATAGGTAAGACTAATAGTTCACTTAAGTTGTTATAAACACTGGGAGAGAAGTTTTGTTTTTATCCTATCTCATAGGTGAGAAAAAAGACACAAAGAAGATGGGACTGCCAGAATCTGCATTTTCTTGCCTGCTCTGTTTTCTTTTCGATAACTTTGTGCGTCCTCTCCCCCAGGACCCGCTACATCAGCACAGAGCTGGGCATCAGGCAGAGGCTGCTTGTGGCAGTGCTGACCTCACAGTCCACATTGCCCACTCTGGGTGTGGCTGTGAACCGTACTCTGGGGCACCGACTAGAACGTGTAGTGTTCCTGACAGGTTCACGGGGCCGCCGGGCACCACCTGGCATGGCTGTGGTGACCCTGGGCGAGGAACGTCCCATAGGGCACCTGCACTTGGCGCTGCGCCACCTGCTGGAGCAGCATGGCGACGACTTTGACTGGTTCTTCCTGGTGCCAGACACCACCTACACGGAGGCACACGGACTGGCACGCCTAACTGGCCGCCTTAGCCTGGCCTCTGCTGCCCACCTCTATCTGGGCCGGCCCCAGGACTTCATTGGTGGAGAGCCCACACCAGGCCGTTACTGCCACGGTGGCTTCGGGGTGCTGCTGTCGCGCACACTGCTGCAGCAGTTGCGCCCCCACCTGGAAGGCTGCCGCAACGATATTGTCAGTGCACACCCGGATGAGTGGCTGGGACGCTGCATTCTTGATGCCACTGGGGTGGGCTGCACTGGCTACCATGAGGTAGGATGATAAGCCATCCCACTGGTGTTTCCTATATGAGCTTGTGCACCTTCCTTTGAGAGGCAAAAGGGTGGTGGAGATACAGACCTGGGTTTTCATGCCAGTCCTCTCATTTTCTATCCTTGTCACCCTAGGTAAATTACTAAATCTCCTAAGGTTCAGGGTTTGTTATGATTTTATTTGGGTCCCTGCACAGCTCTGAAACAGGATGCATGCCTATTTTACACATGAGCTAGCAGAGGCTTGCCCAAGATCACACAAACTCACAACTGATTGAAGTAGACTGAAAATCCACAGAAATCTGACTCCAAGTTCACAAAATCCATCCCATTATGGACATGTTCGCTTCCTCTTCCTAGGGGGTACATTATAGCTATCTGGAGCTGAGCCCTGGGGAACCTGTGCAAGAGGGGGACCCTCATTTCCGCAGTGCCCTGACAGCCCACCCTGTACGTGACCCTGTGCACATGTACCAACTGCACAAGGCTTTTGCCCGAGCTGAGCTGGAACGCACATACCAGGAGATCCAGGAGTTACAGGTATGGTCTGGGCCCGGAAGGAGGGAACAGAAAGGGGATAGTGAGGGGAACAGGATCTGAGAGGTCCCAGAGATGCCAGAGAAAGTTAGTTAGTGCCAGAATTCCAGAACAAACCTTCCCAGCCCCTCTTTCCTCATTCTCTGAGGAGCCTCCAGAAACCTTCCTTTTAACTCTTAGGCTTCTTCCATCTAGGGAAAGGAAAGACGAGGGCTGTGGGTAGGCAGAAGTTGGCTGGGGCCTGGGACCCCTTTCTGAGTGGCACTTGCTGCCTACCTAATCCTCTAGCTCTGTTCTGGCCCCTCTGGTCTCCCCCTTACTTATGGCCTGCATCTCTGCCCCAGTGGGAAATCCAGAACACCAGCCGTCTGGCAGTTGATGGGGAGCGGGCAGCTGCCTGGCCTGTTGGCATCCCAGCACCATCCCGCCCAGCCTCTCGCTTTGAGGTGCTGCGCTGGGACTACTTCACGGAGCAGCATGCTTTCTCCTGCACTGATGGCTCACCCCGCTGCCCACTGCGTGGGGCTGATCGGGCTGATGTGGCTGATGTCCTGGGAACAGCCCTGGAGGAACTCAATCGCCGCTACCACCCGGCTCTGCGGCTCCAGAAGCAGCAGCTGGTTAATGGTTATCGCCGTTTTGATCCAGCCCGTGGTATGGAGTACACGTTGGACTTGCAGCTGGAAGCCCTGACCCCCCAGGGTGGCCGGTGGCCCCTCACTCGCCGGGTGCAGCTGCTCCGGCCGCTGAGCCGTGTGGAGATCTTACCTGTGCCCTATGTCACTGAGGCTTCCCGTCTCACTGTGCTGCTGCCTCTGGCTGCAGCTGAGCGTGACTTGGCCCCTGGCTTCCTGGAGGCCTTTGCCACTGCAGCACTGGAGCCTGGTGATACTGCAGCAGCCCTGACCCTGTTGCTACTGTATGAGCCACGCCAGGCCCAGCGGGCAGCCCATGCAGATGTTTTTGCACCTGTCAAGGCCCATGTGGCAGAGCTGGAACGGCGTTTCCCCGGTGCCCGGGTGCCATGGCTTAGTGTGCAGACATCCGTACCCTCACCACTGCGCCTCATGGATCTGCTCTCCAAGAAGCACGCACTGGACACCTTGTTTCTGCTGGCCGGGCCAGACACGGTGCTCACTCCTGACTTCCTAAACCGCTGCCGCATGCATGCCATCTCCGGTTGGCAGGCCTTCTTCCCCATGCACTTCCAAGCCTTCCACCCAGCTGTGGCCCCACCACAAGGGCCTGGGCCACCAGAGCTGGGCCGTGACACAGGCCGCTTTGATCGCCAGGTGGCCAGCGAGGCCTGCTTCTACAACTCTGACTACGTGGCAGCCCGTGGGCGATTGGCGGCGGCCTCAGAGCAGGAGGAGGAGCTGCTGGAGAGCCTGGATATGTATGAGCTATTCCTGCGCTTCTCAGGACTGCATGTGCTGCGGGCAGTGGAGCCAGCACTACTACAGCGCTACCGGGCCCAGACGTGCAGTGCGCGGCTCAGTGAAGATCTGTACCACCGCTGCCGCCAAAGCATGCTTGAAGGCCTCGGCTCCCGAACCCAGCTGGCCATGCTGCTCTTTGAGCAGGAGCAGGGCAACAGCACCTGACTCTGCCCTGTGCTCGTGAGCCCTGGCACAGCCGCACCACACCCTGCTCCTCCCCAACAACTGGAGCCACCTGCCAGCCTCGCTGGACAGGGCTGGCCATAGCCTCTTTCCCCAGGGCAGCCTACTGGTCCCCTCTCTCTGGAAGAGGTGCTGCCAGAGCCATCCCCTTCTGACCCCAAATTTAGTTTCCCTGCCCCCTTGACATTCCTGATTCGGGCTGTGGCCTCTGTGTATTTATGCAGTACAGTCTGCCTGACACCAGCCCCACCTCAGGGTCAGGCCCTGGGTTCTGGGCTGTAGATGAGCTGTTGAGAAAGGGGAAGCTGAGGGAGGAGGGAAGCATCTCCCAACTTCTCCATTCTGGACCCCTGATGAAGCTGCCTGCCCTTAATAAACAGGCTGAGTGTGGACTAGTGATTCTGAGCCTTTGAAAGTGAGCATGGAGGAGAGAGGGCTGACTGGGGACGAAGGCTCCCTTGTCCCTGCTGGAGCCCACATTTCCTTTTACCCAGGACCAAGTCATGCATGTGCCTAGCCCCTCCCCAGGCTCCAGCATGCTCTTGGTCACACACACACACAGAGGATTCTTTATGCCTCTTTATTCCCAATTTCATCAGCACTTTATAAAATCAGACTGGGGAGAGAGGGGGCTGAGGCTGCCTTCCCACTCCAGCTCAGCCAAGGTCTGGCAGGTCCCTTGCCCCTTCCCTGTGGAGGGACTCTGGGACCAGGATTAGTGCAGGGGAACTGGGAGCTGGGCCAGGCCTGCAGGCCTACCTATTCCCCCTGCCAAGAGGGGAGGTTGGCCTAGAAAGGGGCAGGAAGTAGGGCCAGCCCAGCACTCCTAAGTCCTGGGGACTCCCCTCTCCTGCTGACATTTAGGCTGGGACTCTGGCTGTTCTGAATCACCCACCCTTATACCCCCACCCATCTTCTACATCTGCACCCCTCCCCCACCCAGCCCTCCCTAAATATATACAAATGTACAGAAGGTCCCACCTCTCTCCTTTCTTCCCTTCCCCTCCACAGGTGCCCACAGTCTGGTCTTTAGCCCTCCCTAGGCACCGACCTGGGGGTAGGGGATAATAAGAAGGATGCTGGTGCAAAGCTGAATCTTGGCCCTTGCAGGGAGCACCACCCTCCCCTGAGCCCTTGGCTGCCCCCAGGCCTCTGGCCCAGGAGCAGGAGGAGAATCTGCTAGGGATCTGGGAAGGGCCCCCAGACTCCTGGGTCCTTTCAGACACAACACCATCCTAGCAAGCAAAGTCTTCAAAGAGGCCTCCTGGGGGGCCATGAGGGTGGTGGTGGTTGGGGAGCAGGCTGCTGGCCCCCCCGCCCTCGGAACAGCCCCGGCCTGGGCAGGGACTCTGCAAGATGAAGGGAGAATGGGGCAGAGAGAGCTCAAGTGGTACCCTCAGCCTGAGGCACTCAGCCTTTCCTTATCCCCTGGGGCAAAGGCTCCGGGAAAACCCAGGGACCCCTCCCACAGGCTAGTCCAGAAACAGTAGGATTACCCAGTGCTGGGGAGAGTGTGCTCACTACACACTCCACAGAGCTTGTCCTCACCTGCTCCTTCAACTCCTGCAGCCCCAAGGTGGAGATGCCCCCAGTAGAGGTCCGCAGAGGGGTCTTGGGACGCCGCCATACCCGCTTTAGTCGGTCCCAGGACACCTTGGGGTTCAGAGTGGGGAGGATAGTAAGTTCAGGAAATTTAGTTGACGAGAGCAGAGTCTTCCCAGGTCAGTTCAGAAGACTTGCCACTGTGATAAACCCCAGTAACCCTGTTGTCTGCCCACCGCCTTCTCGCTCCTCCAGGGAGCACCTCCGGCCTTCCCGTCAGTCAGGGCACGTTGGCACAGAATCCAAGATGGACTTCCCAGCCAGATCAGTCCCAGCAGAGAGGCTGTGCCACCCACTCTGCTTTCCCACAGCCCCACCCTTGTCCCCTACTCTCCAGCCCTTGCCTCATAGATGTAGTCAAGGATTTCCAGCAGTGTGAGGATGCTGGCTCCAATGAACAGGCCCATCTGTCCCCCGAGGTCTCCTGGGGAGCAGAAGAGCAGGGTCAGAGGAAGCAGGTGGGCCAGCCCACCCCCCACATGCTGTGGGAGGGGCTGAGTCTCACCCAGCAGGGCCGACAGGCCATAGGCTGCTCGCTGCTCCACAGCTTCAGAGGTTAGAGCCTCGAAAAAGACATCTAGCACCAGGAAATTCTCCCTGTGGAGACAGGAAGTGGGGTATCCATGTGGGGTCACTGGGTTTCCCTGCACTGGGAAGTGGTGATGAAAGCCCCAGACTCCCAAAGGCTGTGAGGGGAGGCAATCCTCTGTGTGTGTGTGTGTGTGTGTGTGTGTGTGTGTGTGTGTGTGTGTGTGTGTTAGCTTCATGTCCTAGGATGGCAAAGGGCCCAGCAGAACAAAATGAAATTCCTGCACCTGAAGGATTCCCTCGTTCCTCCTCTGAAGCAGCAGATACTGTTCATTTTGTCTCATCCTTAGAACCTTCAGTGGCTCCCTACTGCCCATCTGTCCACTCCAAAATTCCTCAACTTTCAAAGCTTCTGCACCTTCTTATCCAAGCTGCTTTCTTGACTGCTGCTCTCCACACCACCTACTTCTCAGGCCCTGTACCATCCCATAGGTCTCTAAATGGATGCCTCCCCTCTTTCCTCCTCTTACAGACCCAAGCCCAGGGTCCTCAGAGGCTCATCCCAGGCCTCCCCTGCTTGTGCTTCCCCAGCAAGGCCTAAGAATCAGTCCTGCACCATCAAATATGAGCTCATTCACAAATTATGCCATAGGTTTTGTGTCCTAATCATCTGTCCCTGCAAGACCCAGTACTGGGTGCTATTAATTGGCTACAGTGTATCAGACCAAGGCTCAATGTGGCCCCTCCTGCCTCAGCCTGCAGACCCCTGTGCCCCTCCCACCTTGCCCCTCAGCACTGCACTGTCTCTACCAGGCATGTAATGGCTCCCAGGTTGCTGGAGGAGAAAGACACATAAACAAAGGAGTCTAAAACAATGGAGTATATAGAGTGACAGAGATAGGTACAGGGCACTGTGCTGTGGGAGCTCAGATGAGGTGTTTGGCCTTGGAAGAGCCTCCCTGGTGGTGGAGACACAGGCTTGAACAATGGGTGGGGGTTAGTTAGAAGAAAAGGACTGTGAAAGGCATTCCTGGCAGAAATCTCATCCTGAGCAAATATGCAGCTCAATTCCAGTCTCCACCATGCCACAGGCACGTGCACACACACACACCGTATGTAGGTCTCGTTGCGGTTGTACTTCCTTGCCAGGTACCGGGCTGAGCCTCTGTTGGGGATCTTGACCATGGAGATTTCTTTCCCATAGCGCGTCAGGTTGCAGGGTGTAGGGCAGAAACAGGGTCCCTCGGAGCCCCCACCCAGGGAGTCTGCAACACAGAGGCACCAACTGCAGTGGGAGTAGAGCAGGGGGACATGAAGGCCCACGAGCTGCAGGGAGGAGGCACAGGGGCTGTCCTGAGCAGGCACTGAGGGCCTTTACTGACCCACTGTGGCACTTCCTAGGAAGACCGGCTGGGGGTGCCCTCCTGGGCCAGCTTCAGATAACCCAAGAAAGCAGGTACAGGCAGAAGCCCCCAGCACCCTCCCACAGGCTTATCCCTCTGTCTCCCAGCCTTCAGGGATGGAGAGGTCCTCATAATTCAGAGGCTGGATGGAGCCAATCCCTTGAAGTTAATCAACTGCATGAGCCCTCAGATATACAAGGAGACATGGAAAGGATGCTGAGATGGATGGGTGGATGGAACAGAAGAACATACAGACAGACAGGATTTACACCCTTGGTGTGCTAAATTTTCTCTATTTGCGTGTTTAAATCTACTCTTCTCTCTCTTCTACCTTGCTCTGTGCCCCAAGAGGCTGATCTCTACCAAGTGCATCATCTAGACTCCCTTGTCCTCTGGTCAGGGTTTGGCCAACCAGAAGCCCCCAGCAGGATGAGAGAGTAGGAGGGGAGAGACTCCATGGTATTTTTTCCTCCTGGCTTCTCACTGCCAGTTGGCAGAGGCTGAGTTCCTCCAACCATGCTGCTGTCAGCCGGCCCTCTCAGATGTCACAGATCCCTCTCTGGGTTGCACAGAGCTCCCTTCCTCTCCCCCTGTAGGCCTAGGGGACAGGGGTGAAGACTCCCTGGTGTTGCTAGCTCTGGACTCTCACCATGACTTGTGATCCCCTTACCCTCGTCACGTCATCTGTTTCTTCACTGAACACTCTTCAATCACCTCCTTGACAGATGCAGGTGGTGTGGGGAACAGAGAAGGTCTGGATGTGAGATTCTGCTGCTCAACTTCTCAAACCCATCCGCAAGGCCCCAGCACATCTGGATTACGGCAGTGAGCACCCAGCCTGTCCCTTGCTTTGAATCCTCCTCCCCTCACACATTCTGTACATCCCCACAGACTCACCTTCTCCCTGCCTTCTCTGCCACACTGACCTTTCAGTGCCCCAGACACAGCACTGCTCTCTCTGCCCACAAGGGCTTTAGCATATGTCCCCCTTTGCACCCTTTCCTGGAGGAAGTGATGTATTAGCTGAGGCTGAAAGGTTGCACTCAAGCCTTGGCTAATATATCACTTCCTCTGGGGAATCTTCCCTGCCCTCCTATGTGGGGACCAGTAGCACCCCTAAGGTTCCCCTATCCAGAGGCTCACATACTGTGTTGTAATGCCTGTGCACCCCTGCTGGGCTGTGAGCTCTGCAAGAGGAGATCTCTTGCTCCCACTTTCACCTCACCTCCAGCACCTAGCACAGACTGCAAAGGTCTGGATGAATGAATCAGTGAATGGATGGTTGGACGAATGAATTGGAGATTGGGTGAGACCTGTGGGCAGATGGGATTTGCCTTACCCACACCGATAGCCATCAATGTATTTTTCCTGAGACCAAGAGAGAAGTTATTTCACTTTCTCAGCGAGGATGAGCTTATTGGTTGAACCAGTAAGCCCTTTTTACTCCCAGTCCTGTCTTCTTGGCACTCCCCACCCTGCCACCTCCACTTATCCAGTGTCTGCACCTGCACAGGTCCTCAGACACTCCCTCCCAAGTATGGGATAAGGAAGAACCCTTGTGGAGCCGGGGAGCTGGGAGCAGAGTGTTTGGGAGGAAAGGAGCCAAAACAGTGAGGAGAAGTGAACAGAAAGAGGAAGAGGGCGCTGGAGAGGCGGGGAAGGGAAAAAGCAGCACGGACCCAGGGTGTGGTCAGCACACTCGATGTAGATATTTGGCGGGCAGATGGTCTCATTGCCTGAAAGGAGAGAAGATTATTTCTGGAATCTACAATCCTTCCCTTTTCCCCCACTACACATTCCAATGCACACAAATATGCATGTTTGCACATACATATATACAGATGAATTTATATATACTCATGCATAAAGCATGAAAATGCATACATGCACAGAAACATATGCACACTTGCATGCACATACATGTTTGTATACATGTTTGAGCTCATGCACACAAACCTCAACAAATATACAAGCACAGATGCACATAAGCACATGCATACCCAAATACACATCAACATGCACGCAAGCATATGTGTGTCTGTATTCCCAATGCATATGTGAAAACACATAAAATCCCCAACACATATGCATGCACGCTCACATAGATATAGACCCACACATAGGCTGTACACATGCACTCTGCTTATGCACGCGAGCAGTGGCCTGCCCCTGGAGGCTCTGGGGGCTGGCAGGGTGGCATGGAGAGCTGGCTGTGGGTGGGACACCCACCTGGCATGTGCACCATCCGGCAGTGGCAGCGCTGAAGCACGGCCTCCTTCTCACAGCGCAGCCGACAGGCAGATACACTATAGGACGAGTAGCCCTGAAGCTCAGGCTCCTTCAGCTCAGTCTCCGCCCGGCAGTTGCCCCAGGGCTGGGGCAGATAGGTCAGCTGCAGAGGTGGGGCGTGATGAGGTCATGCCCTGGAGTCCCACTCAGCCCTTTTGTGCCCACAGCCCCAACAAAGTTCACATAGCTAGTTGGGGGGCTGTGAGCTCTGGGGACAGGTCTGCTCACCACTGCCTCTAAGCCCAAAGGCCCAGCTCTGTGCCCACCCCAGGGGTCAACTGGAGGTGCTCACCCGCTGTTCCTGGCAGGACACGAAGGTCTGAAAACCTGGGGACACCCCAAACCCCAGCTGGTGGATGTAGGGTGGCTCCTGCTGGCTGTGGATCTGCACTCGGATGCCTGCCTCAAACGATGTCTCATCTATACAGCAAAGATGAGGACTTTGGAAACCCATCCTAGGTGGAGGGCCCAGGCCCAGTCCCCTTCCCGCCTGCGTACTTGTCTCCCTCCAGATGGGCAGGTATTCCTCCTGCTGGATGTCCAGCATGATCTCCAGGCCGCTGCCCATGCCCCCTGCACGGCTGGGCAGAGAACTCTGCGGGTCTGCGTTGAAGGTATAACACTTCCCATAGCGAGTATAGACCTGGGTGGGGGTGACAGCAGTAGAGGACATGGAAGGAGAAGCTAAAAAAACTCCAAGTTTCTCTGTCACCCCTGAGGGCCACCAAACCTGCTTGCACATCCCTGTCTCATATCCCAGCAACCAATTTACAGCTCTGACTCTCCCCTGAGTTCCATCTTTTCTACTGACATCCTCCCTTAGTCAATGATGAAAAGGCATATCCAGATAAACTACATCCCAATAGCAGAACTCTTGATACCCCCTCAAATCATGTCTCCCCACTTTTGCCATGATTTTCCTCTAAGTAAAGAGTCTACCCAATTTCTCAAGTTAGAATCCCTGAAATCTTCCTCTCCCTCACCCTCCCACCCAATCCAACAGTGAGTCCTGGACCGTTTCTGAAAACATTTAGAATCCACCCATTTTCCTGGAATCCCCAGTGAGCCCCCTCTCATCATCAACTTCTCAAAACTGGTTCCCCCATCCTCACCCCTCCCCTACCACAGCCCAAGTTCTTAGATCCAGCAAAGCCATCCCCTGGCTTAAAATCCAACAATGACTTCCTATTTCCCAGAAGATGATGTCACACTCCTTCTCTAGTCTGAAAGTCTCCAGGTGATGTGACCCTTGCCTGCCTCTCCTGCTATCCCCCACCCCAAGCTCTGTGACAAATTCATTTTTTTTCTCTTTTTTTGCAGTTTTTGGCTGGGGCTGGGTTTGAACCCGCCACCTCTGGGATATGGGGCCAGTGTCCTACCCCTTTGAGCCACAGGCGCCGTCCTCTGTGACAAATTCAAACATCTGGACTCCTTTCCTCCTCTGGCTTTTGTTGTTGTGGTTCCCTCTTCTGGAATACACACACACACACCCCTTCATGCTCTTGAAATGGATAGCAGTCTTACCTTTGAAACCATAGCTTAAGTGTCACACTCACACACCACACATCCATGTTTTTAGTGGTTAGCTCAAAGTACTTCTCAAGACCTGAGATAATCTTGTCCATCTGACTGCCTCCTGTCCATTATCCGTCTCCCCCCACCAGAGTGTGTGCTGCTGCACAGGAGCAGTCAGTGAGCCAGTCTGGCGTCCCCAGCACCTGGCCCAGGACGGGGCACAAACTCTGGAGCCCAGCGCCCTTTCCTCTGCAGAGAGTTCCCATCGTGAACAGCAGATGGAGCTGGAGCCCCGGAGATGGAGATGGAGTGTGGCCGCGGATTTAGCTGCCACTAGGAGTTGAGCAGCGGTAGGGGCGGGGAAGGGGTTGAGGAGAGGCGGATTCTTGTTCCCCCCTACCAGGTTCACCCCACTGAGACAAGCCCCCGGGTCAAACCCATCACAGGCAGCACCTTCCCCGGGGGCGCGGGGTCGGCGCACTCAATCACTCTCTCGCGTTCCTCCGCCCCTCCCCTTGGGAACATTTTCACACTGGTAAAAGCTGAGAGAAATGGCTTGAAGCGGTGTTAAAGGAAAAACATAGTGGATGCCTAGCTTTGGAGGGAGCTTGCAGCAGGGAGAGAAGCCGGGTTGAGGATAGGGGACGTGCTGAGTTCTAAAAACTGAGACTTCATGGGCCGCGCCTGTGGCTCAGTGGATAGGGCGCCGGTCCCATATACCGAGGGTGTCCGGTTCGACTGCAATAACGACAAAAAAAATAGCTGGGCGTTGTGGTGGGCGCCTGTAGTCCCAGCTACTCGGGAGGTTGAGGCAAGAGAATCACCTGAGCCCAGGAGTTAGTTGGAAGTTGTGAGCTGTGACATCACAGCACTCTACCAAGGGAAATAGAGTGAAACTGTCTCAAAAAAAAAAAAAAAAGAAAGAAAAAGAAAGGAAGAAAGAAAGAAAGAAAGAAAAGAAAGAAAGAAAAATAAAACTGAGAGTCCTCCTGAGACATCTGATGGGGCAAGTTTAAATTCTCTGTCACCTGCTGGGTGGCCACTTTACAGCAGTGCTCTAGGAACTTCAGCCCTGATCCTCCCTTCACACAGTTCTTCTGTCACCCAACTACCCTGCCCTCTAAGATAAAAACTCGTGCATAACAAACAAAGAGCCTTGAAGTTTTACAGAACATGGCACTGGCTGCCCCATTTCTTCCCCTAGTCAACTCAGGGATCAGGTTTAATTATACTCCTTATCAGGGCTGGGCACTGTGGCTCATGCCTGTAATCCAAGCACTCTGGGAGGCCAAGGTGGGTGAATTGCCTGAGCTCACAAGTTACAGACTAGCCTGAGCCAGAGTGAGACTCCCATCTCTAAAAAATAGCGGGGTGTTGTTATCTCCCCATTGTATAGGTGAGGAAATTGAGGTTTAGAGAATCCGGGTTCAAACCCAGCCCTGGCCAAACTGCAACAAAAAAATAGCCGGGTGTTGTGGCGGGCGCCTGTAGTCCCCGCTACTCGGGAGGCTGAGGCAAGAGAATTGCCTAAAGCCCAAGAGCTGGAGGTTGCTGTGAGCTGTGACGTCATGGCACCCTACCAAAGGGCCATAAAGTGAGACTCTGACTCTATAAAAAAAAAAAAAAAAAAGAGGGAGAATTCAGATGATTTACCTACATGTCCAAGATCAGAGCTTCTCAAACTTTATGTGCACACAAATCACTGGGGGTCATTTAAAAGAATAGATTCTGATTTACTAGATGTGGGGAGGGAGACTGGAAAGTGTTGGGAATATGTTTCTAACAACCTGCTGGTCCATAGACCGTACTTTGAGTAGAAAGATGCCAGATGAAGGGTCAAGAGTCCAGCAAGACAGCCTTTTCCAGACCTATACTCCGATATGTCACAGAGGTGGGGAACTCTGAAGGGGACTGAATGCAAGATTCCTGGGTCCTTGATGGTGTGGGAAAGGCTGATAAGAGAAATATGTAAGTATTTGCAGAAATCTGAAAGTACCCAATCTCTTCCTATTTCAGGCCAAAAAGATGCTGGAATCAGCTCTTGCTGACGCAGCCAGTTTTGTTTGTACGCTCTAGTTGACAGGCTAAACAAGACATGGCTGCATGGGGTCCAGGTTATGAGATGCTCATTCATGTCCCGGAAGACTACCTCAGCAAAGCACTGACAACCAGGCAATGTCATGGGAACTTGAACTCTTGAGGCTGGCAGTCCTGTTTCCTTCTAGGCACCCCCAAGGCCCAGTGCAGAAGGAGATGTGAAGTGGAGGGAAGGAGAATGAACATTATTAAACATTCCCACTTTGTACCAGGTCTATAATAGGTGCTTTTGATCTATATTTTCCTTAAGCCTCCAAGAAACCCATATGAGGTAAGCATTGTTACCTCCATTTAATGATGAAGTAAGTAACTGAAGTCCAGAGGAAGAAAGTGACTTGGCTAAAGTCACACAGCAAGTTAATGACAGCTGAGATTCAAACAGAAACGAACCCCATGTCAAAGCACAGAAGGTATTTATAAAACACTAAGTGGGTGTTAAGTGAACAAATGAGAACAAAAGCCTCCTTTGGGAGGTTCCTGACCCTGATAGGGCTGGGACAGCATCCCTACCTGATACCTCCAACATATGATACACATGGTGTCAGGCCCAACCCCATGCAGGACAGAGCAAATGCCCAACTTGTTACCTAGAGCACGAGTCCTTAAAGTGGTTGTGCAGAGTAGGGGGCAACAAAGGGAGGTGGGTGGAAGTCATCCAGGCCTAAGGGCTACTCTGCAGAGACCGGACAGACCACATTGGCAGAATGCAGCCACCTGTACCACCTGGGTCAGGCCCAACTGCTGGGCAGAGCACAGCGTTGCCCAGGAGACGGTCCTTGGGCCAGGCAGGCAGCAGAGGGTGGAGTCGCCAGCTCCTAAGTGGCAGAACTCTGGTGGCAGCACAGCTCACAGCTTCTTCCATGGAGACGGCACGGCAGCTCAGCCACAAGGTCCCACTGGCCAGCCACTACTCCCTCCCCACAGACTGCCCCAGAAGGAGGCATATGTACAGGAGTTAGAAGTCAGTCCAGGGCCCAATTAAGGAAAGGGGAAGGTCCTGGGCTAAGCAGTGTCCTGTGGGCAAAGAAGCTATCTCCAGAGCTTTGCCACCCACCACCAGCCCCAGTCTGTGCCTGTCTTGCTCTGACCACCTCCCCTACAATATTGGCTTGGCCTCCAGCCTAGGTCTGTCTGTCTCTCTAGCCTTTCCTTCCTGATCTCAGTGTTTCTCTTAAGTCCTTCTGGCCCGAGCCCCTAGCACCTGCTCAACTGTCCATATGGAGTCTGTTTTTCTGCACACCCCCCCCTTTGTCAGCCTGTCTATCCCTTGGTCTCTTTCTCCCCTACTGGCCTGAAAACCCCCTGGCCTCTGACCCTTGCCCTCTGCAGCTCTATTTGCCAACCTTAAGTGGGTCTTTGTCTTTTGCCCTTTTCCTAGACTTTTCTCTGGGCTTACTACCACCGCCATGCGAGAAACCCCTCTCTAGGTGCCCTCCTCCTCCTCCCTACCCCTCTCAGGATCTGCTTGAGACCTTGATCAGGGTTTGGGAGACATCTGTTCAAGCGGGAGATAGACAGATCTCAGCCCTCAAAGCTTCATCTAGCCACAGCTCCCCTTTCTCCAGAAAGCCCTCCCTGCCTGGCTTGATTGGATTCTCCTTCAGCTTTCCCAACCCCCATCTTGCACTCTGCATTCTCAGAGCCCACAGGGTTAACAGACAATTAGCAGGGCCAGGGCTCAGAGCTGTTGGGGAAGATGGCTCTGGGCCTCTAGGAGATAAGAAAGCAGCCAGGAGCTTTGGAGACCAGACTAATCCCAGAGCTAATCTGCAGCCTGGGCTTTATCTCCACTGCCTTCTGGGCACCCTGCCTGGGGTCTTGGCACCTCCCCCCTCAACTTTTCCATGGTAGGCCCATCCCCCCCCTTCCATCAGCCTTCCCCATGGGGTCCACCCCATCCCTCTCACTTAGGCACCCAGGATGAACTCCTTTTAGTCCCTGCAGTGCTCTGGGGTCCAGAGTGGCAAGTGAAAGGGTTACATCTTCACCTGCCATGGACTGTAATTTCTGTCCTGGGTGGAACAGCTCCTGGGCCCTAGTTTTATTTAGGAGTGGCCTAGTATACAAGTTCAAACCCTCCTCCTTCTCCTCTCTATCCTTCACAGGGGCAAAGGAAGAAAGAATCAACCCAAAATATCAGGAATGTCTATGCTGGTCAGAACTTCGAGGTCATAGGCCAACCCCTCATTGTACAAAGGGAGAAACAGAAGCCTAAAGATGCAAAGTACATATCCTAGGGCTTCCAGAAAACAGATAAATTCAAAAGTGGAATCCAGCTTTCTCCACTAGCCTTGGTTACCTCACTGGGAGTCAGTAGATGACCGGTAGTCTCAGCTCCAGCTTCAGCTTCACTACTGACAGCCTGTGTGACTTTGCTTTGCAAAGTGATTCATTAACTTCTCTGGACCTCAGTTTCCTCGCCTGTCAAGTAGGGACAGAAAATCCTGCCTGACTTATTTCACTGGTCCCTTTTAAGTCTCAAAAGAGATGAAGGATGTGAAAGGAATTTGCGAAGTGAAATCATTACCCAAGGCCTCAGTATTCGTAATAAAGGTGTTGTGGAGACCAATATGAACCAAAGTAGGACAGAAATTGATTGTTGTATGTGTTGCAAGAAATGGATACATAGACGTCTCATAACGTGGGGAAAGGGACACATGTTTTGGAGCCTGACAAAACAGGGTTTGATCCTGACTCTTTCACCAGCCTTTGACAGACAATCCTGTGTGTGTATGTGACTGAACCACTCTGACCTCGGTTTGTGCATCTGTAAAAGAGAACTGGGGATGTCTCCTGCTAAGGTTAGTTGTGAGAATTAGAGATAAGTGGAGTAATGCATGCAGGCAGGCTCAGTAGATCAGAAAGCAGGGAATGGAGCTTCCTGCCAAGATGGTGCAGCCATTTTGATCTTGGATCTGCACTGGGCCCATCCTAACAGGGCATCCTGCACCTTGGGGTAGGCTCTCTCTATAATTTGGGAGTTGCTTGGAGGATGAAGCTCTGACAATGTAACCGTTAGGTTCTTGAGATATGATTTTCCTACCAGATGGAAAGCTCGGTCTAGTTTATATCTGGGCCAGGGACTCAGCCACCATGTGATACACACCTGGCACACAGTGCCTTCAAATAGCACTGGTGGGTGTCCAAACAACACTTATTTGTCCAACACTGTTTGGTGAGCCTGTACAATGTGCTAGGTGCTGTGCTTGGTGCTGAGGATGCAACAGAGAACAAAACAGTCTCTGCCCTCATGGAATTTGCTATCTCCTTGTGTTTACTGAGCACCTACCCTAAGCATCAGCCATGTTCAAAACATCAAATCTGCAGCAGTGAACAAAGCACAGGAATAATCATTACTAATTGTGATCCATATTATCATGGGGCAACCTAGTGGAGGCCACAATGGAAGAATAAGAGTTCAGTTTGGCTTGGAGTGTCAAAGAAATGCCTTTGAGCAGCAAGTCAACTGCAACACTCAGAAAGGGCCTCAGATCAAGCACAGCCAAGACAGAAGAGAATACACTGTCTCCTTCAGCAGGCCTGGCTCTACCTGTGCACGCACTCCCCGACCACAGGCTCAACATACCTCCACTGGCCAGCCTCCACTGCCACTGGCTTGCTTTTCAGGGCCACTTCTTCCCCAAGGTGGGTCTAGGAGGCAACACTCTGCAGTGTTTGTTCAAATGTAAATGTGGAACTGTGATGGAAGGAAAGGCTGAGGCCCAGCTCTAGAAGCCAGGGAAGAGCTGGGGACTGAGGAAGTGAGCTATGGTCCCAGGCCTGTGCGCTGCATTTCCATGCCAGAGGAGACACAGACCTCCAGGACTCAGGTAAAAGCAGTCAAACTTGTTTTTCAGGCAACGGACCTTAAACCCTAGAAAGTCAATTTTGCAGGCAGCAATATTTTTAATTGGTAGCTAAGTCCTTCCTTGACATTCCTGCCCCTTGATGCAAAGTTATTCGTTAAGAGTTTTGCTTACTCCGTGGAGCACACACCCACGGCCCGGAGGGAGGTCAGGAGACCGGGCAGTGAAGGTGACAGTGGGACGGAGTGTGCTGGGTGTGCGCAGGACGAGGAACCGAGGAACCCCGGCCCGGCCCTCCTGTACCCAGCCTAGCGGCCCAGGCCTGTCCCACCCGCACCCAGAGGGCCGCTCCCCTTGAGCGCCTTGCCCGCCTCGCCGCCCCCCTCCCTCCCGCGGGGCAGGCATCCATCACGGCTCCCGAGCGCCCTCCCTGCCGTCTCCTCGGGGCTCCTCCGCTCTCCTCTCTGGGTTTGCCTCATTTGCATTCCCTCGGCTCTCGACTCCTCAGCAAAGTGACCTCCGCACACAGCAGCGCCAGAGGCTTCCACCGCGGAGGGAGACTCCGCCGCCCGCCACGGCTGGGGACAGGACTAGGGGAGCGGGAGCCGGACAGGCGGGCGGGGGTCCGGAGGGGAGCCTCACACGGAGCCAGTGTGGCTGGCGGGCCTGAGGCAACTCAAAGGCCTGGAGACTGGAGTAAGATTTGAACCCGCGACCTCAGATCCCCATTCTGGCAGGAGTGAGTAGAGATCAGCACAAGGCCGGGGAAGCTGAGCCCCAGAAAAGGAACCCTCATGTTGGGAATCTGGGACTCCAAACACCCCGTTTTCTCCCAAGCACATCCCCACTGGGGAAGAGCCAGTTTCAACCGGGCAGTTGCCCTAGGGTTTCCAGCCCTCTCGGGGGGCCTGCCCAGCCCCTCCTTCCCAGGCCCGCTGAGCGCCTCCCCTCCCCCCGTTTGGTATTTACACCTTTCACACATTTGTAAGCTATTATCCTGTCCACGCTTAGTCACCGCTGAGCCAAGCGCCTCGGATTTAGCTCCTTTAATCTTTCCTCCTAAATCAATCCTCCATTTCCCCTTAATCATCCCGTGGCTCCTCTCTGAACTCTGGCTGCTGCTTCGGCTGCTGCAGACGCTGCCTATCTCCCTGGAACTGCTTCCCCTCCAACCCAACTCTGACGGGTGTCCCAAGGGCATGGTGAATATTTGCCAGGTGGGTTGGATTTCCAGCGCTGCCAGCCCCCAGCCTGGGAGCCAAGAGAGGACGTGCAGCCCCCTCCTCTTTCCTGGGAAACACAGCATCTGCACATGTCTCCACTCTTAGGGTCTCTCTGTCCCTGTCTTTTTGCCTTCCCACCTCCATATGGGACTGCTCTGAAGGCCCTGAGTCTCCACCATGATTTGACAAAACAAAACAAAAAAAAAACCAAACCCTGGCAGATTCCCTTTCCTGAGGCCACCTGCCCCTGGTGCTCACTGTCCACACCTCCTCTGTCCAGCTGCTCAAAAGAGGTAGGGTGCAGGAGAGCCTAGAAGGCCAGGAAACACTGCATTCTCATCCTCTCCTTCACCGTGGCTGTCCCTCTCTCTTTGACCACTCTCAGGCTCCATCCCCCATCTACTCCCTACCCCCTGCCCTATAGGACCCACTCATTCTGGGGCCTGCCACTGCTCCCTCACATGCTCCTGCCTGCCCATTCCTTATCCTTTCTTCCTCCCAGGCTGGCCCTGGCACAGGCAGCCCTGCTGCCAGCCACAAGAGGGAGCAGATTCCTCCCAGGAAGCAGAAGGGCAGAGGTGGGGGTTCAGAAAGGAGCAAGGGTAGGGGAGAAAGAGGGAGGGTCGGAGGGAGACAGGACGTGGGGCCATTTCTTCAAATGCTAATCAGCATCTTCTGGCAGTGCCACAAGAAGCTGAGCTGATAATGAGCCCAGCTCAGGGCTGATTCCTGATTAATGAAGAGGCCACAGGGCTGCTAAGTGGGGCTGGGTGGGGCACGTCCCTCTTGTCCTCCCCACTGCCCTTGTAGACCACCCTTGGGTGACAGTAGCAGTCCCTGCCCTTCCCTGGTGGGCCCTGCTGTTTAAATCCCCTCTACCACCTCCTCTGCCAAAGCAAGCAGACTGAGAGCGCCCCCTCCAGGACGGCCTGAGAGGCTGCAGCCAGTATCTGGGTGAGTACACCAGGCTCTGCAATCTGACTTGTAGGCAGTCTTTGCTATTTTTAAAATCAGTTAAAGTTTTATAAAAGTAATCAACATTTGTAGCTTCCTTTGACAAAAGACAACAAGGCGATCTTTACCAGGTCCAGGTTGTGGGGCAGAAAAGATTAGGAATGGGGAGTTTCTCTTGTCAAAACCCAGCAACACTGGACTTCCTCACCTGTGGCAATGAGTCTGGGGCTGAGAAGCAGCTGCCCCTGCAAGGCTAAGTGATCTTCACTTCTCCAGATCCTCCTGAGTGCTCTCACTGACCTGACCCACCTGGCTGCTGAAGGCAGGATCAACCCTGAACTAGATATTGAACTAAACGTGCTTAAAGTTCAGGGCTCAGGAGAATATGGGATCAGAGGGCTGGATTGGGGGGTGGGGGGGAGCTAGTCAGAGATAAGTTCATTTGGTAGGTAAGAGGCTTGGACCAGTTCGGCGCTTGTAGCTCAGTGGTTAGGGCACCAACCACATACACTGAGGCTGGTGGGTTTGAACCTGGCCCAGGCCTGCTAAACAAGAATGACAACTGCAACAAAAAAATAGCTGGGCATTTTAACAGGCGCCTGTAGTCCCAGCTATTTGGGAGGCTGAGGCAAAAGAATCGCTTAAGCCCAAGAGTTTGAGGTTGCTGTGAGCTGTGATGCCACAACACTCTACCAAGGGTGTCATAGTAAGACTCTGTCTCAAAAAAAAAAAAAAGAGAGAGAGCCTTGGACCAACCTCAGGGAGAGCACCTTTCCTTCCAGAGCCAAGGGAACAAGGGGCAGCCTTAGTCCTTCTGACCCAAGGACAAAGGTATGGAGTTGGGCAGGAGTGTTGTATACCTTTTCCCATGCCCAAGGGCAGGGGGTGGAGGATCTGAGTGCCCGTTATTGGTCTGACTACACCAGAGAAGGGAAAGGGCTAACGAGGAAACTGGGATGGAAAGAAGGAGTGCTGAGAAGCTCCAAATTCGGGGCTGAGACAGCCAGAGAGTAATAGAGGACTTGCATGCTCTTCCCCTGGCCTGAGAGCTGTCCTCGCTGGTGGCTGGGTGGAGCCTGGAGAGGAGGGAGGAGGGCAGGGAGGGGGACTGCCCAGCTGGAAGAGGCCTTGTCTAATTGTGCCTGATTAGTAGAGAGGAAGAGAACAGGGCGAGTGATTAATAGTCATGGCAGTCACCAGCATGTGGGGAAGGAGGGTCAGGAGGGGGAGGGAAGCCTGAGAGCCCAGAGGGGATGTAAGGCACTCACAGGGCCCTGGTCTCCTAGTCCTTCACAGGCTGCCTGGACTCTTGAGAACCCCATGGAAAGTGGTTGGGTCCTACCCTAGCCTCCTCAGGGATTCCATACTGCCTCTATGCCTCAATTTTACAGATAGTAGAATGTTCAGGACCAAGGTCATTTCCAGCACTTAGGAAGAAAGGTATCTTTGCTCACATAGTATTCCCAGACACTGCAACACCCCCAGTCCCCAGCCCCAAGCTCCAGCCTCAGCTCAACCTAAGACTTCAGCCCAGAGAGTAGACAGCCTTATTTCCAATCACAGCCTGCAGCGATTAACCTTACATCCTTTGGTTTCAGTTGTGATCCCAGTCAAACCTTACGCAGGCAGTCTAAACCTCATTCCTAGGGCCATGGAGAGCTATGGCGTCCAAGTCAGCAGCCCCTAGCCATGTGTGGCTGTTTGAATTAAAAATACATTTTGTCACATGATTCACATTTCAAGTGCTCAATAGCCACATGCTATAGCTAGTGACTACCAAGTTGGCAGCACAGACACAGAGCACTTCCATCATCACAGGGTGTTTTGTTGGACAGCTCTGATCTAGACACACTCCTGCACCAATGTACATGTGCATGCATATTTGGGAAGGCAGAATAGAATGGGAATGCTAGAACAGGGCAGAGGAGGGTATAGGGCAGAGGGCCAAAGGCAGGGGAAGACTAGGCAATGGAGAGTAGCGGTGATGCCTGTGTATGGGTTGGAAACCAGTAGGTAGTGCTGTCAACAGGTCAAAGACAGCCAGGAGTTCAGGTGGTGACATTTATAATAGCTGACACTTATGACTACATATAATGTGTGTGCCAAGCAGTGTGCTAAGCTCTTTACAAACATCTCTTGAATCCTTCCACCAACCCCAAATTTCTAGTTTCTAATATCCTATTTAATGAGTACACAAACATGCTCACAAAGGTGTTTTGGCTCCCCCGAAGTTGCACAGTTTAACAGGTAGAATGGAGGTTCCAATCTAGGTGGTCAGGCAGCTCCAGAATGCACACAATGGCTGGACCACTCCAGTGTACAGTCCCCAGCTGAGAGGAAACGCTGAATGTTAGAGCCACACTTGCATTTTACAACTCAAGAAATGAAGTCTAGGGAGGAAGAGTGATTTCTGTCTTCTAGTAACAAGGTAGGCTGAGAGCAAGCTACAGTGGAGAAAGTACAGCTGGGCGCAGAGCTGGGGTGGGAGGGTAGATAGTGTCAGGAAGCAGGGAGGAAGGGAAAGCCAACTACTAGGCTGGGGCTGTGGACATACAGGTAGTGCTAAACGTAGGAGGTGGAGGTGGGAGTGGGTTGGTATGAGTCTGAGCAAAGAGGGGCGAGGGAAAAGGAAAGGCTGAGGTGAGCTAGCTGAAGGTAGCGAGGGTGGAGAGGGAAACATGGTCCCACCACCCAGGGCCCTTTCTTCTCTTTCTCCTCTCTTTCCTCTCCTCCTCTGCAGATGGTCCCCTGCCTGCCTCATTCCTTAAGGCCTCCCCAGTGCTTCTCAGCCCAGAGTGGCCTCTCTCTGAACTCAGGTGGCCCTTCCAACCCTTGCGCTTTGTCTGACAATTGATCCTGACACCTGATGACACTGCTTGCATGCCTGATTAACTCTTGCATGGTTGCTTAAGCTTTTGAGTATCCCTGTCCGCACTCCACAAGACTGTAGGCTGCTTGAAGACAGGGACTGGGGACAGAGCTTCCCTTCTTTGCTGTCCCTGCAGCAGTGAGCAGGGAGCCCAAGACATAGCAGGCACACAGAACCCCATGTTGATTGATCGGCTGACTGATCGGGCGTACATGAGGGGATATTAGGGAGCGTGGGGGGAGAGCAAATGCAGTGGTAACAGAAGCAAGAGCAGCACCAGAGGGGACTGGGGGAGGGTGCATTACCCAGAGTAAAAATAGGCTGGAAAATGTGACATTTATTAACTTGGATTCAGGAGGAAAGGTCACAGCAGAGTGGGGAGTGGGAGGGAGGAAACAGGGAAAGCAAAAGAAAACACTACCAGCCCCTTACCAAAGCCCGGCCTGTCTCTGACCATCTCAAAACCCCTGCCCTGGCAGGCTCCCACCAGCTGGTTCTCATACCCATGTCCCCACTCTAGACCCCAAATACCCACCAGAGTTAAGTATGGTCCTCGGATCCTCATGAGAGACCCCATGTCCTCATCTACATGTCTCTCTACCCTTGCCCCACAGTACATCCACCTTCCTTATTACCGTGGATCATGGGCCCCCATCCCAACCCATAATTCCAGACCCTGGTGTATGTGCTGCAGAATCAGCCCTAGAATGCCAGGTCCGTGGTAACATTACACTCAGCAGATGAGCATGATGTGGGCAGAAGGTATGAGACTGGGCTGGGGACCTGGAGGAACCCTGTAGGGGAAGTCCTGCCTCTGGTGCTTGCTTTGCCCTTCTGCCCTCACTGTTCCACCTCAGCCCCAAGCTGTGAGCCTCAGACTCCTACCCTCCTCCACTCTCCAGCCCCTGGGTACCAAAGGGCCTGTGGGAAATCCAGCCTGGCTCATCCCAGCCACCCCCAGGATTCCGAGGGACTCACTGTCTCCCTGTTCCTGTATCCTCCAGGGGCCTCCTGCTCTCTGAGAGAACAGGCAGGAAGCTTTGCCTCCCCCCCTTGCTTCCTCTCCCCTTCATCCCTTCTTTCCCTTCCCTCTCACTTAGGTCACATCACCCTTCCCCTTTCCTGCCCACCCCAACCAGGGCCTGAGACACAAATTCCCACTCAGAAACACAAAGACCCCATTGATTTCTGCCCCAACAGCACCTGCTGAGACTGGGCACTTCCCAGCCCCCAAGACAAGTAGGAAAGAGGAGCCCCATGGGCCCCAAAGGCTACACTCACACCCCACCTCCTCATTGGGGACTCTCTAAGCCCTGGCTTTGGTAAAAACTGATTTTTCCTAGGAGAGGGGCTGTATATCTGGGTGACAGGCCAATGCCCCCTGACTCTTGTTCCTGCACAGTCTTCTCCCTTCTGCCCCTGTATTTCCACCTAATTCCTCCACCCACTGGCATTCCTGATGCTGCAGGCATGGTGGGGGCCAGGAGCCTAGTTGGAGCATATTCCCTGGTGACACTGAGGGAGTACATGAGGGAGAACCTGGAGGGGTCCCCATCACTGGGGTTGGCTGCTGGGCTGGAGTGGGCACCATGTTGGTGCTGTGCATTTGCATATGCACCAGGCAGAGGTAACAAGGATGAAAACACACATGCGTGCACACACACACAATGCTGGGGGCAGACTATGGATGGGGGCAGGCATCTCCAGCACCATGAATGCATGAATACTAGATACCTTGTGATTCTGGGTGAATGGAGCACTGACAGACAGACAGACAGCATTCAAGACACACCCACCCCTCTCACATCCCCGATTGAGGGAGGTGTGCATGGGATAGCAGCCCAAGAGCATTCCACTTCTGCTGAGGGTAGTGTGTTTGCCTTCACAGGTAGGTGAGAGATGGCACCAGCAGTCCTCACATGGGGAGCAGTGATTGGGATAGATGGGGGTGGGGGTGTCACCAGAGAGTATGGCATCCATAGTATGACTGTCCTTGGCAGCTAAGCAAGGGCTAGGATATGGGCAAAGACACGAGTACTTCTCTGGGTGTGTGGGTGTGCAGGTGTGCACATGAGTGTCATGACAGGGACACTGCATTTGTGTGTGGCAGGGAGTGTGCAGGAAACTGTCCCTGAGCACATGTGTGTGTATCCATGTGTGTGCCAGGGCAGTGGTGAGGGTGAGTTATGCACTTAAGAGTGAGCCAGTGATTCCTAGTGCCAGAGCCAGGGCTGAACACAGGAGTGGAGGGGGACTGGCCTGCGGGAGAGCTGGAGGGGCAGAATGAAAGAGGGATGTGTGAGGGAGTCTGTGAAGGGGTGTGTGTGAGAGACACACAGGGCCAGAAGAGACACTGGCACCCAGTGTGCATGAAGACCAGCTCTCTCCAGCCTGCCTGCCGGGCCAGCTCCCCAGGAGACAGCCCTGAGTCCTTCCCTAGCCGGAACCCCCCAAGCACCCCTCCCCTTCACCTTCATTTGGTGGGGAGAAGAATCCAGTAGCCTCCGAAGAAAAGGGGAACAAGAGAAAAGTGGGAGTCTGTTGATCTGGCCTTGGGATGGTGCATCCCTTCCCTCCACGCTGACCAGCTCCAGGACACCAGGGCCTGCCCCCAGGACACCCTGCCCCAGCCCCCAGAACTGGACACTGCAGCTGCAGCCCAGCCAGGAAGAAGAGCAGCAGCCCTAGGGTAAGCCCTTGTGTGCCGTCCACTGCTCCACGACTGGGAAGCCAGTGGGAAACACCAGGCTCCAGGGAGACACAAGGCCAGCCTCTGGTGGTGGAAGGAAGGGAAGCCCTGTTGAGGATGCCCCTGTGCACTACTGCCATCACTTCTCCCTGCCCACCCCGCCGTTCCCAGCCTCTGGCCACCCCAGGCCGAGTGGCCCTTGGGGGTAGAACTTACCACAGAGAAGTTGCTGGCGGAGCAGTGATGGCCACTGAAGTTGCAGCTCTTGAGCATGTCGGCGAGCTGGTGGCCAGTGCGGTTGAGGATGTCTACCATATCGGGCTCGGGGTAGCGAAGGCCAGCGGCACGGTGCCCATCCCTGTCTTTGGGGGGCAGCCCTGTCAGATTGGCCAGGTGGAAGATGTCGGCATCACTGAGTGCCGAATGCCGGAAGCGGTTGATGTTGCAGAGGGTGACCGCCGGGAAGCCTGCCACTGGGGCTGGGACAGTGGGGTCCATTGCCACCAGGTGAGGCCGGGTCAGGTAGCCCCGGGCCAGGCCTGCTGCCTGGTACAGGAAGGCAGCCAGTGAGGTGAGTAGGGCCAGTGCCCACAGGGTCCTGCGCAGTCCATGGGGGCCTGGGCCACAGGCCCGGCCCAGCCCGTGCAGAGTGCTGGTGCTGGCAAAGGTGGCCAGGTCCCTGGGGACTGCTGCCCCCCGAGCAGCCCCCAGGAGGCTCTGCTCATCCCCTGCCTCCTTCTCCTTGGGTTTCGCATCCTCCTCAGCAAATTTGATTTTGCACACAATCTCGATCGGCATCTGTCCCCAGCTGCTGGAACTGGCCAGAGCCTTCTTGCCCCTGTCCCTGTCTAGCCAGCAGCCCTGGTGCCCTCCGGAGTGGTGGTGTTGGCAGCGGCTGCTCTTCTAAACTCAGGGCAAGCGGGAGGAGGACGGGGACAGGGTGGGGGCCCGAGGTGGGGGAGTCACTCCCACTCCCAGCAGCTCCGCAGCCCTGGTGCTGCCTCTGCCGCTGCTGCCTCTGCTGCCGCTTGTCTCTCTCCTCGATCGTCTCCTTGTGGCTTCCCTTATCAGCACCAGCACAGCTGTCAGCCCCTGCGTGTGTCCCTGCGAGCGAGAGAGAGTGAGCGAGGGAGCGAGCACTGCTCCGCCACGCCGCTCAGCCCCAGCCGCTCCGCTCAGCATGTGCTCCGGAGCCCACCCCGTGCTTAATAATTCAGGACATGTCAACAGCGCTTCACCGGCAGCATGGGCGCAGGAGCCGAGCCAGGGGAGGGGGCATCCCCCAGCCCAGACAGGGATCCCTGGACAGGGGCTGCCCCCAAAGTCTTGCTACACCCTAGCTGCTCGTCGGGTCCCCAGATGTCCCCACTCTCTGCCACCCAGGAAAGAGTGCTGCACCCAGTACTCAGCTCACACTTTGCACTTTTCAGGACCACGCCCAGGAGGGGTCAGCCAACTCTGTTCCCCACAACCTGGCCTCCCTGACTCCAGCACCCAGCCACCACCTGATCCAGCTACCCCATTCACAGTTGCTTCCAGAAACTCTTTGAGAGAGCCACTTGTTTGAATGAGGGAGGGGAGTGAAGAGAAGAAGACAAGATAGTCTAGGGGATAACCAAGACTCCAAGATTCTCTGGTCTCCCTAAAGCTTTGCTCCCAACTTGAACACCCACCATACCTCTGCCCCTCCTACTGCCATCTCCCATCTCTCACTGTGCCTCCAACCCCAGCCTCAGTTACTCTTGCGTCTGGGACAGGGCCCCCTGGCTGACTTTCACATCTGTGACCACTTTGCTTCCCCAAATGTTCCCCAGATCCTTTGCCACAACCAGGCTTGGAGGAGGGGTGTTGGGTACATAAACCAGGAAGGACAGGGGAGGTGTGATGTGGGGGGCTCTCCTACATAGGGGAAGTGGGTGTGCAGTGGAGGAGAAGGATGTGTCCCATGGGGGTGTTGAAGGGAGCAGGGAGATGTGCTGGGCTGCAGTGGGAAGGAATGCTGCTTTAAGGAAACAGATACAAGGGGTGCCTGACCACCTGGCAGAGTGGGGCAGGTGGGGGGGACGGCACTGTGTGCTTGTGGAGGGGAAGCAGGCTTGTGGGTAGTCATCACAGACTAGCCTGGGAACCTCTGTTGGCTGTCTGGAGGGGATGCATCATTCGGTGCCCCAGGGTGGGGGTGGCAAGGGTGAGCCACTTGTGCTCTGGAGGCCATTTGAGAGCATGAGCCCTTACGGGGGGGGGAGGAAGCACTTGTCCCCTGGAGGAAAGGGGGGCTGATTAATCGGGGCACTAATGAGCAGCAGGGAGAGGAAGCTCGGAGGGGTGGAGGGAGGCGGCTCCATCGATCCAAGCCGTGGAACCAGCAGCTGAAAAAAAAAGTGAGAAGGAATCGATCTGAGGGAAACGGCAGCTGCTGGGGATTAGAGCCCGAGGTCCACCGGCTGCCCAATAGCCACCCCGCCCCCTGCGTCAGGTCTGGCCCCAGGGGAGAGACCCAGGGATGGCTCCCTTGAGGACAGAGAGCCACTTTGCTCACCCTGGCTGCAAGGCCAGGTCAGGCTCCATCAGGGTTGTTCCAGCATGGAGCCTGTCCCCACACCCAACCTTAGCCATGTGTGGTGCCCTGGCTAGGTTGTCCCTAGACTTTCTGCAAAGTGGCTTCCTCAGGGCCCTCACACCTGGGCTTTCCCACAGGCCTGGATGAGTCTGGGTCAGCTGACTCTCCAAGCCAGGCAGATAAGACCCCTGGGGGTCAGGTGTTACATTTGGCTGAGAGGGACACAGTGTCCCAGAGGGGAAAGTGGAGTTGGTTTGGAAACAGCTGCTGAGTTGGCACTGAGAATGTCCAAGTTGCTACAAATGCCCCCCCACCCCCTGCCCAGGCAGCCCCTTTCCATGCGCTCCCCTCCCTGGTAGACTTTCAGACTTTCCAGAGCTCTCCCCACTGTTCCTCCCCATCTTTCTCTTTCTTCCCCTTTCTCCTAATATTGATTTTTCTTTACTGGTTTTTTAAAAGAGGTGATTTAATTGCTTTTTTAAGGTTATTTCAGTTTGGGGCTCTGCCAAGAAAGCGGGGAGCTGCCCCCCACCTTACCCCGGCACCCACTGCTGCCCTGGATTCTGTATATATCTCCAAATTCCCTTGCCATCCACTGAGATGTTGGGGTCACACTCTCCCCACAACATACTAGCCTTCATCCATCGTGCCTCAAATCACACCCTCTTTCCTCCTGAGGGATGGCAGGAAGGCTTTGACTTCTATAAGGAATGAAGTTGGGTGGTAACTGGGTATGGGGGAAAAGGGGGTTGTGGGCTGTGAGGGGACTGCCAGGCTGCTGGGATGCGGAGCAGCAGTTAACCTAACCGCATGCACACCCCATCAATGCCCCACAGCCAGCTGTCTGCGCCTGTCCCCAAGTCCCCACCATCTAGGCTCCCAGACCTCCAGGAATGTGGTTATGCTCAGTGGGTGCCCCCATTTTTCCAGCTCATCTCTTCAACTTTCCCTCCTCTCCAATCTCTTCTAGCCCCCCTCCTAGTCCCTCTATACCCCCTTCGCTTCTGGCCTCATCCCCTCTCCCCTCCCTCTTCCCGCTTCCCTGCCTGCCTCCCTCTCTGCCCGGCTGCAGTTGGGTGATAATCTCCCTCATTTAGCCTCCCGGCTGCTTCCCCGGCTCATTGCCCAGCTGGTCCCTGGGGCCCAGCCCAGCTTCTTCCCCACCCCCACCCCAGCCCTGGGCCCAAGCTCCCCCATCCCACCCTGCTGCCGCCCCCCACTCCCGGGGGACTAGCTGCCCCTTATAGTGAAGCATCAGGGTCAAGTGTGGCCAGCCAGGACCTTAGCTGGCTGGGGGCAAGGGGAGCTGGGAGCACAGGGAGGAGGTGTTCCAGGGTCAGAACATGGAAGCCCTAGCCAAGGCTCCTGGCCCTCCCACGGTCCTCATTCCCCAGATTTGTTCCCAGGTCCAATCTCCACTGGCCTCCAACCACCAGGGGATGAACTAGGCCTCCCGCTGTGAGAAAGAAAGTGGTAGATAGACTGGCAGGTGGAGATTGGAGTGACTAGGCAGGGCACCAGATGCAAGGAAGGGGCCCAGGGTGGTGAATGGGAGGGCAGGACTCCTTGTCTCAGGGCCCTGAGAGGGGCATGGACATTTGGGGCAAAATGCCCCCAAGGGAGACTTGAAGACCTCCCAGGATCCAACTTGGGGAGCTCCTCCTCAGCACAGGGATCCCCAAGCTGATCCCCAGACTCCCTACCTGGCTGGCTCTATTCATAAACTACATGATACCCAAACTCCTAAACAGCCCCCAGCCTTCCCTACTCTTAGAGACACCCCATGCCACCCTCCCCAGCCCAGATACTTGGCCCTGGTGTGGACCAAGGGATGAGCCAGTGTGGGACAGACATGGGTGGGAAGGGATAAGGATGTGGGGGCCAGGCCAGGGCTAGGCCAGGCCTGGCTGGTGAGCGAGCAGCGGTGACAAACGGGCTGTGCGGGGGCCGAGGGGCGGGGGGGCGGACGGTGGCTGATTTATCTGGGTTATTTATGCTGCGGACGAGGCAGGAGAAGCAGTTAATGAGAGTCCCAGTGAAGGGGGGTGGGGAGGCCTGAGCGTGATCTGAGGCAATTGAAGAGGGTTAGGCCCTGCCCCCACTGTATCTTTGCACCCCCCACTCCCATCCTCCTGGGGCAAGCCCAGCCCAGCCCCTCTCCTGTGTTTCACACCAACATCTCCATCCCTTTTTGGATGCTCCCAAGCTGAGGCAATGGGTCCCTGGGATTGAAGGGGACCAGGTACAACATGGGGGGGAGGCAGGAAAGGGAGGGCAGGGAGAGGAGAGATGAAAAATCCTGGTTGACCAGAAACTAACAAAGTCTGTGGGGCCTGTGGGGAGGATTAGGAGGGAAGAGGCCACTGTGGGAGTAGGTAGGCAGCACAGCTGAGGCTGGAGAAAGGGCAAAGGGCATTGGGGTGCACATTGGGGGGGGTATCCAGGAACCACAAAGGGAGCCTGAGTGGCAGAGACAGGCTGGCCAGGAAGTGGGGACTGGCCAGAGAGCAGAGAGAGCTGGGGAAGAAGGGGGAGATCCAGAAAAGGAGGGGGAGAGGGCTTTGCAGCAGCTAAAGCTGCTGGGAGCAGATAAGGCTGCAAGCAGCAGGAGGGATTAAAGCTCTGAGGGGCATTGGGGGTGTGTGGGGGGGATGGGGTGGGGGAACAGGGAGGAGACGGTTGAGGGCAAGACACCAAGGCCAAGGAGATGAATGGGAAAAATGAGGGCTGCAAAAGGGGCAGGATTTAATCAGGGACCTAGAGGTGGTCACAGACTGGGAAAGGAGGAAAGAACTCCTGATCTGTGTGTTCTGGGGAGGGGGCCTTTCTGCCATTGATGGGGTCCCATGCCCAAAGTGTGTCAGGGGCTGCAGAGCTAAGTAGAGAGCACTCTGCTGAGGGTAGGTAGGGTACCAGTGGATTATGGGGGGGAGTGGCAGGGGCCAGCCCTGGGAACCAGAGAGACTGAGGACACACAGCGCCTCCTTGAGGTGGCCAATGGAATCCAAGAACAGGGAACAGGGCAGAGACCCCATCACGTTCAGGCTTCAGTAAGGACCAGAGTTTTGGAGGGGGTTACTCTGTGGGGAGGGTTATGAGATTGGAAGGAGGGCAGGTAGCTTCCCAGGGTTCACACCTCAACACCCCCTGCCCTTCTGCTGAGCCTCCCCCTGCTTCCTACTAGAACCCAGGGCAGCTCAGAGGTGTCCCTGGTGGTGGAGGGTAGTCCCAGGGGAAGGAAAGGGAAGAGGAGGGCCTGGGGGAGGGGAGCGGGGGTGGCAGGCGGGGCTGGGTAATTGCGTGTTTGCCAGTTCTCCCATCTCTGCACACGAGGGAGCGTGTGTTGGTGGGTGTAGCTTCGCCTCAAGGAGTATGTGTCTGTTGGCAGAGGTGTCAGTGTGTATGTCTCCGGGGTCTGGGCTTTCCTTGACCCCTGCCCACCCTCTGTGTTTTGGGGGAGTGAGGCTCTGGGCACACCCAGCTGTGCTTGGTGCTGATGCGGCAGATGTGGTGGGGCCCAGCTGTGCCTGCTTCCCAGAGAGGGGGAAGAGGCTGCAATCTGCTCCCAGTAATGGCAGCTAAGTGCCGGGGGAGGGATGGAGATGAGGGTGGTGACTTGGGTCCTAGGCAGCCTGGTCAAAGGGACAGGAAGGAGATGAGCACCCTGCCCCAGCCTGGCCAGCCTCCCCCTTCTGTGTTCTTGGCTCAGGCTCTCCCCTCCACTGGCTCCTGAAGCCCATCCAAATTTCTCTCCACATTCAGTCCGTCCCTGTCCCCAGCTTTCCTCCCCTGTAGCCCCATCCAGCTTGGTGCCAGGGACCCACCCCCCTCCCCGGCCCCCAGCTTGCTCCCCCTCGCTGATTCTACAGAATAATCTTTTTATGGAAACCGAAAAAAGCACTAATGGCAGGAGCACACCCCTCCCCCGCATCCCTCCCCCGTTCACCCCCCACTTTCTACCCGTTCCCTCTTGTTTCTCCTAGTCAATCCCTCCCTGGGGCCTGCACCCTCCTGCCCCAACAGGGCCAATGAAGGTTGGGTGCAGGGTCCCGGAGGTGGTGGAAGGGGGCTCCCTGCTCCCCCTCCAGAGGGAAGGTGCTCCCACACCTTAGGTCCCTCCCTTCACAAAATCAGGCTGGAGAGGAGTGGGGGACATTACTAGCTGTCTTTCTGAGACCCTCAACCATGGCCCCCTCAGCCTAGTGGGGCATGTTAATTAGAAAGATCTGGCTTTACTAGCTGACTCCCCTTCAAACACTGACCCTGTCCCCTTCCAAGCCTCTCCCCATCATATCCCCACCCTGACTAGGTCTAGGAGGGGTATCCCGGGGGCCAGGGCCTGACACAGACTTATTGGATTTCACGGTGTTTTGCTGAGAAAATAATTAAATTATCATATTTATGATGGAGCTGCCATGGCCTCTGCCAACCACTTGGAACAGAAGGGTCAGGAAGAGGGGGAAGAGAAAGAAGGAACCCAGACCTGCACCCCAGGGCCCATCCCTCTTTCAGCCTCTTCCTTAGTCTGATGACCCCAGACCCAAAGTGGGGACCTGCAGCCCCCTTCCATGCAGACGGGTGATGGAAGTCTGGGCTGGAGGCAGGGATGAGCAGAGGCAGGTTATAGGACAGGACTGTCAAAACCCCTGAGGCACCCTCCACATGCTCCCACAAAGCTTGCAGGGCCTGAGAGGGCTAGGAGGTCACATGCAGCACAATCCCCAACTCCAGAGGAAGCACATCTTCCTAACTGCCCAGCTACAAAGCCATGAAATCCTGGGCTCTGTCCCAGACCCTGGTGCTAACAAGGCCCCAGCACCCTGGCACACTGCCGCCTGCCACCCCTGCCTGCTGCCAGGACCCCCTCCTCCCTCCACCCATACCCTGCCCCCCCCCCATTCTCTTCGGGTAATTAGATTCCTCTCAATTAGCAGATTACGATCATTACCAGCTCATCTGGCAACTCGGCTCTGCACCCACAGCTGGGAAAAGGGGGGCACCTAGAGGGGCATATGGGGGTCATGGGCAAACATGAGAGATGTTAGGGAGAGTAGAGTGGAAACCTCCCAAAGGGCAGAGCCAGGATGAGGGAGGTGGACTGGCCCCTCTCAGAACAAGGCACCTGCCACTGTGCTTTCAGAAAGAGGCAAGGGCTCAGATGTGCCCTGCCTACCAGGGGAGGTGGAGACTGAAACTCTAGGTCTAGGGCGGGGCGAAACCCCCATCCTGCCAAAAGCCAGGCTGGGAGCAGATGGAGCTGGCAACTCGGAACACAGGCCACGAATGGGGCTCTGCAGGAACCAAGCAGAGTGGGCCATGGGGACCAGCCTCCAGGCCTGGGGCCCCCACTCCTATGCCCACCACCCAACCAGAATCTTTCACCGTGCCCTGTGGGATCCTTATACTTGGGAGCTTGAGCCAAGCCCAGGGAGGAGGGACAGGAGGCAGGCAAGCAAGGGTGCGACCTGGGGGCTGGGGAGCCCAGAATACCAGAGGCTGAGGTGGGAGGGGGAGATTTACTTGGGCTCCAGATTCATTATTCATGAGCCCACAGCTACGACTCCAATTTAAATGCTAATGTGTGTGGGGGGGTCTGACTCAGCTGCCCCTGCTTCCACCCCTCACCCCCCCAGCCCAGGCATAGGCGGAGTCCATGCTGGCTCCAAGGTTCAACGGGTTTATTAGGGAATGGGGAGGGAAGCTAGGAGTCCCCGGCCACCCACACTGCTCCCCGAATGTGAAGGTCCTGCCTGGCTTCCTCTGGTCTTTCTGGGACAGTGGCTGGCCAAACAGAAAGTAGCATCCAGAGGAGCGGGTGGGAGTTGAGGGGGCCTTTGGCAGCCCCCCTCAGAGGATGATCTGGTTGGTGAAGCTTCGGCTCAGCTCCTTGTGTGGCAGAACAATTGAGTTCAGGATGAGCACCTCAGCAGGGATCCGGACGCGGCAGCCTGCAGTGTGGATGGGCCACCAGAGGGAGGTCATGGCAAGAGCTGAGGGCCACTGCCAGCAGAGAGGGATCCTTCCCAGCCCATCTGCGCCCCTGGCCTCATGCCCCCAATGACTCACATGGGCCTGGCACACAGCAGGCACTTGCTAACAGTTTGCTAAAAGAAGAAACTTAGGCACACTCAGAAGACTGCAGGCCATCACCTGTGGGGGGTCTGAACCCCAGGCCCCGGGGAAGCCATACCCAGGATGGTGATGGCAGGCAGCAGCTTCCCGTCTTTGAAGAGGCTTTCACTGTCCATGCGGGCTCGGGGATCATTGGGGTTGGGGTCATTGGGGGTACCCTCCACGCGGGCCCAGCGTCCCACGGTGCTGCCCCAGCCCACAATGCTGTGCAGGACACACGTGTGCTCCTGTCCAACAGGATGGTAAAAGGTGAGGGGGGAGAAGCAGGAAGAGGGTAGGGGTTGGGGGATGTGGTGTTCCTATCAGAGGTATGGCCAGATACAGAGCCCATGGAGTTCACCCTTTTCTGCTCTGATGGGTATACCGGGCCCTCCCCTCAGCCCCTTGAGTGTCACACACTGCCATGTGTACCCTGGTGCCTACCTGTAACGTAGCTCCATGAAGGACAATGCTCTCCCGGAGACGCACACCCTCACCCACGGTCACCCCCTTGCCAATGGAGACATTGGGGCCCAGCTGTGAAGAGGAGCACGTACTATAAGCCCTAGAGAGATTTGTGGATCCCCAGTCCAATTCCTTCCTAGAATAGATGAGGGGGAAGTGACTTGCTCAAGGCCACACTTCAGACTGTGACAAAGTAGAGACCTGTGGCACCCACCCATCCTGACCACCACCCGTCTTCTCCCTGGGGCTGGGCCCATTGCTTACCACAGCCGATGGGGCCACCTTAGCTGTTGGGTGGATGTAAACATTTCCTAGAAGCAGAAGAGAGGCCCTGGGGCCAAATACCCCAAACCATATCTGGATGGGAAGGGGTAGGGATTGAGACTTCAACTCTGGACCTGAGGTCAGGAGTCCTGGCTCAGAGGGCAGAAAGAGATGGGGCAGAGGGCAAAGGTTAAGAATTAGGGCAGGGTGGGTACCTCTGATTTGTGGACCTCCTGGGGTATGCTTGGCCAGCCGTTCTGGGTGAGTGAATTCATAACGGCCCAGATAGAGGCGGGAGGCATAGAGGGCTGAACTGGGAGCCACAAGGTGGGGACAGGGGCTCAGGGGCCAGCAGGGCCTGTGCCCACTACCCCAAAGTCTCAACCTCCAGGTAACCCAGCCTCCCCATAAGAGCCATGGAACACTCCACCCTCAGCCTCTCATACCCTGCAGACTTGATCTGGCTCCAGATACCGTCAGTGAGGTACACATATATCTGGCCTTGTCCTGCCAGGGCTGAGAACACATCCTGTTCCAGGCGGATGGTACCTGCCCCTGGCCACAAGCCTGGAGAGTCCTCCCTGGCAGAAAGCAAGAATGCTGACATCAGTTCCCTGATGGGAAAAGGGGGTACCTAGAGGGGCACCCCCCTCCCACCTGTGGGGCCAATACAGTCTCTCAGAGACAGGAATAAGAGGGATTCCTACTGCCTCTCCAAACCCCTCTCCAGGTCTGGTTAGCTCTTCTCCAAAACAAAAGGCTGCTCACACCCCAGGAACATTTCTCCCACCCCCAGCCCCAGCTTGGTAGGCACTATCACAAGGGAGCCCCAGGCACAGACCTTCCTCCCATCTCTGCTCTGTGTCCCCATGTCCAGGAGGAGTTCTGCCTATGTGCACATTCTCCTGCACTTAATCCTCTATCCTCCCACAAGTTACCCTCCCCCTCACTGGATGGAATGAAACACAGACAGACTCACCCCAGAGCGAGGCAGCTGGTGAGGGCAGAGACAGTCATAGAAAGAGAGGGAAAGAGAGATGGTAGAGATGCCAGCTCAGCAGAAATAGACAGAGAGGCCAGGAGAGGTGGAGAGAGAAGCAGAGACATGGATGGGAGTGAGAAATGGCCGTGAGTGAAAAATGCATGAGATGAGGAGACTGGCAGGGGAGGGTAAAGGAAGGGGTCCCTAGAAGGGAATAGCTTTTGGGCCTAGGAGGGTGATCCTGGGACTGTGGTCAGCAAGACTCTGGGTGCTACATTCCAAAGGGAGCCTCAGCCTGAGAGTGTGTGTGGCCGTGTCTGCACTGAGCACGTGTGTACCCAATTGTGTGTTGCCGCCTGTTATGAAAGATGTCTCTGGGATACTCAGGGCTTTAGCGAAATGGATCAGAAGGGGAGTGGGCAGGCTGTGACAGAGGAACTGGGATGGATAAGGAAGAGGGACAGAATGAGGTTAGAAGGGGAGGGGCTCAGGAGGCTGGCTGGAGATGACAGGTGGAGAAGGGAGGATGGAGGAGGGAGTAGGAAGGTGAGCAGGTTGAGATGGAGACTGCAGAGACTGGAGTGTTCTGGGTCAGGGAATGGGAGTACTTGGGGTCACAGGGTCATGGGGCCTGCCTCACAGTTGCCCATCCTGCTGATTGCGCTGGAAGACATCCCGAAGAGGTTTTAGGGCATCAGGGGAGAAGAGATAGATGCCGCAGTTGATGATGTCACTGATAAATGTGCTGGGTTTCTCCACATAGTGCAGGACCTGAGGACAAAGCAAGCTGGGTTCAGTAGAGGAGCCCACTGCCAGAGTCCCTGAGACTTTGTGATCTCCTCCCTGGCCCTCCTCCCTACTGCCAAGGTGGTCTTTTTAAAATGCAGCACATGGTCTGCCACTGCTTGGCTTTAAACCATGCAACAATTGCTGTCACCTGATTCACCTTCAGATAAGTCCAAACTCCACACTTCCCTGCTTGACCCTCCCCACCTCCTAGCACTCCCAGAACATAATTTGGTGCCCCTGTATGCCTGTGCCTAGAATGCCCTTTCCCATCTCTTCATCTGGAAAAAACACCTTTCCAAATCCAGGTGACACTGTCACTCATTCTATGAGTCCTCTCTTGCTGGCCTCAGAGTTAGTGATTCTTGTCTGAGCACCTCTGGTCTGTGGCCACACTTCATCTGTGACACTGTCATTTGCAAAGGTTGGCTTTTGACTTTGTCTCTCCCACTAGACTGAGGGTGACCTGAGAGTGGGGGACTGTGCCTTTTGGCTGTGTTTCTCTCATACCTATCTGGTGCATGGCACAAAACACGTGTGTCTGCATGTGTGTTTATATGTATGTTTTAAATTAAAGCATGAACAAATAAAAGAGATGTGTGACAGTCAAAAAGGCCCAGGGCAGGGAGTGTGACAAACAGATGAAATGGCCTGCCTTGCCTATTACACTCTCCTCTTCTTCTTCTTTTTTTTTTTTTTTTGCAGTTTTTGGCAGGGGCTGGATTTGAACCCGCCACCTCTGGCATATGTGGCCGGCGCCCTACTCCTTTGAGCCACAGGCGCCACCCCACACTCTCCTCTTCTGTGGAGGCATTATGCTATTTGCTGCCTCCATGCCTGTGCACATGCTGTTCCCTTTGCCTGCAATGTCTTCCTTTCTCCTTCTTCATCTAAACAAATCAGACCCAGCTCACACCTCACTTCCTACAGGAAGCCCTCTCCATTCCTAAGTAGGCAAGGCTGGGCTGGGCCCTCCTTTTGTATTCTCACAGCACTTTATACATGTATTTTTTTGAGCACCATGCTCATAGACATGGACGATTACCCCTTGCCCCAGCCAACCTTTCTCAAAGGGATATAAGATGATTAACTGGGGAAGTGTCCCACCTGTTTAACAAGACTGGGGTCTGCCCCATAGCATTCCAGCATTCTCTAGAGGCGTGAAATAGGGGAAGGACTCACAAAGTAGGCACCCACACAGCCCCTCTGCTCTCACCTCGTGCGTCTGTGGATTCTCAACAATGCAGCCATAGTTGAGGGACTGTGTCCTGTTAGCCTGAAAGACATACCAGAGACAGTGACCTGCCTGCTGTGGGGCAGCCAGGTCTGTTTTTTCTTTCTTTCTTTCTCTCCCTTCTAGCACCTGGCACGCAGCTCCGCCAGCGACAGGCCTTCAGCAAGGGTGAGAACTGACAGCTGCCCTCCCCCTCCCTACTTCTGAACAGCCAGAGGGCTTGGGGTCTCCACTGCCGCTACCATTCCTGCTACAGCAGATTCACCTCTCCAGATGCCAGCTCCCGCTCCAACTCCAGGGCTATTCCTGCCTCCCTGACACCAGCATTCCAGGAAGTTCTCTGGATCACCCTCTCTATACCCTCCAGACCTCCCTGTCCCCTCACCGTGGTGCCCAGGAGTAAGAAAGGGTGACGGTCTCGTCTGTGTGCAGCCAACATAGCATTCAAGGGGAAGTCGGAGCAGACATCAGCATTGAGCACGAAGAAAGCCTCAGGACCTCCAGCCAGGATCTGGTCCCGAAAATGGTAGAGACCACCCCCTGTGCCCAGGGGTGCAAATTCCTGAAGGTACCTGTCCCCAGGGACCCCAGAGCCAGCTCAGTGGATCTAAGGAGACAGATACCATGAGACAGTGCACCTGACCACACCCTGCTCCCAGGAGTACTCCTGCCCAGGGCTCATAGAGACTCTTCATATATTCAAGGATTTGGAGATGTCCAAATAAGGATCCTTCTCATATGTAAGGGTGAATTCTGCCCAGTGCTGATTCAACCCACTCCTGAGAACTCAGAGGCCTAGGGCACCCCATCCCTATATATGTATGTGTGCAGACACCTGACTGGAAGGTTAAACTCCTGCTGGGCAGCTTCTAGGAACTGAATAAGGGGCTCATCCGGTTGATAGAAGCCAATAAGTAGAATCTCCTGCATCCCAGGGACCTGAGAACAAGAGAAGTTAGGAGAAAAAATGTCTGATAAGAAGTGGTGGGAAAATCCTGGCGATGGCACAAAGTCCAGAGACCACACCCAGCCTCTGTTTCCCCTTTGGACCAGGAGGAAGTTGGAAAGAATCTCAGGCCTGATCTTCCAATCTCTTACTATTACCCTCACCCACCTGAAGTGGGACCGACTGTAGGAAAGATTTTGCCTACCAAGCTGCATTAAAGGATAATCCATTAGTTTCACTCCATGTTTATTATCTGTCAGTCTAAGTTTGAGATCAGTGTAAGGTAAGGGTACCACTTACTAAGGGCCTGCATTGTACTAGACACTTTACAAACACATTTATAAGCTTTGGCACCCATAAAGTGGGTCTAATCACCCCCATTTTATAGATAAGGACACAGGCTCAGAGCAGGTTTGAAATTTACTATAGGCCTCACAGCAGGCAGTCTGAACACAAACCAAAACACTGTCAAAAGCGATAAAGAAATGGGCTCCATGGTGATCAGGTTATGAATCTTGTGCTTGGTTTTCATGAAGGGTCCCCATGCCATGGCTTTAAATTGTTTCTAAGATCACTGCCAGATTTCATACGCCATACTTTAAAAACAGAGTGAAATCTTGAGCAGGAAGAGGCCAGATGAGAGATTAGATTAGGTGAAGACAGCAGGACAGCTGTACTGCACAACTTTAGGGGGTAGCCATTCACACTGTGAGCTGTGAATGATGGTGTTGGAATTATACCTGGTGGGAAGGGATCATAGTCGAGAAAGAGAGAATACGTCATGAAGGAGATGAGCAGGAGGCGAGGTCAGACAGGAGAGCCTATAGGGTTACCTGGGCACAGGCCTCAATATGGTGCTGGATCATTGGGACTCCAGCTACAGGAAACAGTGGTTTAGGCACCTCAAAAGACAAGGGCCTGAAGCGAGTCCCTGCAAGAGGAGAGAGGAGAACGTTTCAGCCTTTTGCCTTCCTTTGCCTCCATCCCACCAACCACTCCAGCCCAACCTCCTTCCTCCATTCCCCTGGCACCTCACCCTTCTGAGGGCCTCCAATCAGGATCACAGCTTTGAGCATGATGGTGACTTCTACCTAAACCTCAAACCCCAACAGAGAAATCAAGCTCAGATCACACCCTAACCAAACCCCAAGCCCCAAAGATGTAAACCCGAAGTTTTATGGGACACAACATCTCACAAATACTACACATCTCAAATCCCAACCCAAATTCCAGTTGGCCTTCAAACCTCACAGTGATGCCCCCCAAATTCTGAAATTCACACCCCACCATTTGATCTATAACAGACTTCCCTCGGGCCATGAACAAATTCTGCAAATTCAGAAACTTGGGAGAGACACCCTTCTCAGGCCCCAAAATTCAAAAACCAGAAACCACAAACGCGCTTCTTCCCAAATTGTTGCATCTTTGGTCTGGATGGTAAGCCCTGAATCCCATTTGCAACACCTGAATATTAAACTGCAAACCTTAGCGAGTCCCAGGTAGTTAACTTAATCCTAAGCATAAACCCTGAGTATTGAACTGACGCTGATCTGCATTTGATGAAACTCCAATCCTAACAAAAACTCTCTATAAGCTGAACAGGAATCCTAAAACTAACCTCTATATGTTGAATCGCGAATCAAAAGACAGGTTCCCTTGGCATCCTAAACACTGACCCTACCAACCCCCTGAGTACTGAAGACAGGTGTCGAATCTCTGAATCAGAGGATTAATTGCCAACCCTTGGAACCCCACAACTGAGGGTCCCATAAACGCTAGCCTCTAGTTGCCATGAGTAGCGAGACCAACACAGGAGTGAACACGCGGAGAGCCAGCCAGATCCTTCAAGACCTCCGTTTGCGTTGGTGGCCGGCCGCTGACCCTACCCCTCCAGCCGCCCCTCCACCAGCTCCCTTTACCACTAGCTCTCCTTCTGTCTGCTCTGCCGCTCGCTACGGCTCGCTCCTTCCGCGCACGTGTCTTCTCGCAACTCGCGAGAACTCCCTCACAAGGTCTGCCGGGAATTGTAGTTCTCAAGACACTCCCCCCCGGACCTTTGTAACTTTACAAGAGAAAAGGAAAGCGTTGGCCAACCCTGGGGGTGTAGCCAAGTAATTGAGGGGGCGGGATCAAATGAGAAAACGGATGGGTCCTGAGAAGCTAAGGATGGAACCTAAGCCTGCAAGCCAAGCTACCAGGGAAAGGGCCCGGGGGCAGCAGCCGAAATAGAGCACTGGCTAGGTCACAGGAAGCGAAAAGGGAGACCACGGGGACGCAGGGGACTTGGAAGGGGCGCGACCAGGGAGCAAACTGCTACAGGAGGTGGGCTTCAGGCACACAAAGGAAGAGAAGGCGTAGTACTAGGCTCGATGGCACGTCCCGCTGGGAAACATAGGAGCATCCGACGGTGAGAGAAAGCCTATCTCAGATTTGCTTTCTGTAAGTGAAGCACTGTACCGGGCACTATCCAAACTTCCCTCTGACTCCCAACATTCTGTGACCTTGGTGTGTGGGTCTGGAATAAGCCTGGACGCGGGTGCGGAAAAGAGGGAATGGCGACGTTACAAAACAGAAGGGACACAGAGGGTCAGAGAGAGCCGCTTTATTAAACAAGATGGAAGAGGGTTGTCGGTCCCACCTGCCCCTGGGCTTGGAGCCAGGGCGAAAGGTCGGATGGCCTTTTTCAGGCCACGTCCACGCGGGCGAAGCTCTGGTCCATGCCCAGGCTGTTCTCTACGTACACTTCGTACTTGCCGCTGTCCTCAGGCGTAGCCTGGCGAATGGTCAGCGTCGAAGAACACCCTGGGGAGCGGGAAAGGGAAAGGGTGGAGCCGTGGCTCAGTTTACCCGCGTTCGCTAAGGCTAATTAGCTAGCTCTGCTCTTCCCAGATGTCCGCCCTCTTCCCAGTCCCGCCTATTTGCCGGTTCAGTCCTGCCCAGGTTCCAGCCCCAGGCCCTGCCCTTGCCGCAGGTCCCAGCCCTCCTCGATGTCCTCCCTGTCTTTGGTCCAACCCACGTCGGGCGCGGCCTCGCCCAGGATCTCCGCGGTCAGTGTCACCGTGGTGCTTTTGCGCGCCTTGGTGTTGGGGTTCCTTTTGAATCTTCGCGGGGACTTGAGGAAGGGAAGGGGAAAGTGACCCAGTGAGGTACCTGGAGATGAGGCATGGCCAGCGCATCACCTCCCCAGCTAATAGCCGGCCCTAGATATGAGATGCATTTAACTCACTGTGACGTTATCAGATCATTAAACTCTCTGGTTTCATCTTAGTTGTTAAACGGGACTTATCCCTGTCATTCCTTTGTCACTGGGAGGATCAAAAGAAATAAAGCCAGTGAAAGTCCCGAATTGTTCACACGTCTTGCGGGACCTTGGAGATGGCTCTCAGCAGTGGAAATTGCCCAGGGCTGGGAGCCAGAAAATCCATCTCTAACCCTGAGTGTGCCTCTGGCTAGCTGTGTGACCTCGGGGCCCTGGAGTAGCCCACGATGGACTGCTCAGACTGTGTGGGGCCATATCTTAAGGAAAAGAAGGACGTGCATACACGGCCAGCCAGCGCAACAATACGCCCTAGGCTGTGCCGGAGTTGGGCTGGCCAGGACCCTATGGCTAGGCCCAGCGGGAAAGGCGCCTGGCCCGCCCCGACCGCGGGTGTCCACTGGGTGGTGCGCTCTGCGCGTTGGCGTTGCGCCTAGGGCGAGTGTACCTTCCACGAGGATGCGAGCGGAGTCCGAGCACTGGCCAAAGGGATTGGTTACGCTGATGCTGTACTGGCCCAGGTCTGCCAGCTCACCATCGCGCACCACCACTGCCACTACGTCAGGGTCCTCGAAGACATAGCGGTACTTGGCCCGTCGCACAGCTCTTTGCCGTCCTTGCTCCAGCTGATGAACGGATCCAGAAATGCGGCAAGTCAGTTTGGCCGCGCTACCCTCTACCAGCACCACATCCTTCAGCGGCTCCAGCACCCTCGGTGGCCCCTTGTCGCGCAGCTCCTTCCAGGACCTACGCGTGGGAGGAGTCAGGGCGCACAGTTCCTTGGACACTCTTTCCTGCCCATCCCTAGGCCCACCAGATCCCTAAACGTGGGGGGTTGGTTGGGAAGGAGACTGCTTCTAAATTACTACCCTGATAAAATTATCCACTCTGCCGGCCACCCTTCCACCCGTCAGTAACTGCTCACCCCTCAGTCCAATGACCCTAGTGCCTCCCCCCTCACCCCCATTCAGGAGTGTTCTGCATCTCCCTTCCTCTGCACAGCTCCAGGGCTCCCCTCACCTGTGGCCCCTGTAAGAGGCCTGAATGCGAATAGCAGTGCTCTGCACCTAGAGGTCATTGATATCCAGGGTACATCCAGGAGGTGGGGCCGAAGCTGCTGGTTTTTTGGTGGGAGCTGCTTTGGACATCTGGAGAGCAGAACAAACATGGGGGTCCAGAGGCTCTCAGCTTTGTCCCTTTCCCCATCTGATCAGAACATTCCCAGGGGTGGGAGCATCTGGAGCTTCTCTGAGAATCAAACTCACCCTGGAGGGATTGACCTGGACTTGAGTCCACTGACTCGGTTGCAGGCAGCACAGAGCCTTCCAGATGACTCAGTATGGATGCACACAGACAGGTGTTCAGCTCTGCGCTTGGTTTTATACTTCATTCCCCTCCTTGCCTTGTTTGGCGTGGTTGCCCAAGCTCCCCAGGACCCCATCCCCCATGCCCCTGACCCAAGCAGCCTCCTTATTTAGCCTGAGGATGCTTAGGATGCTGGCTTAGCCACTAGGGCAGACTGGGGGCAGGGATTGGGGGAAAGCCGAGAGGCTCTGGGGTGTGCTGTATTTCAACACCTGGACAGCTGGACTGCTGGACATGGCCCTTTCCTTTCCCAGGGCAAAGGGTATCCATCCCGGGCGGCGCCTGTGACTCAAAGGAGTAGGGCGCTGGCCCCATATGCTGGAGGTGGTGGGTTCAAACCCAGCCCCAGCCAAAAACTATTAAAAAAAAAAAGGGGGGGGGGTACCATCCCATCCTTGGGAGGACCAGACATGGCCCCTAGCTGACAAGAGATTCAGTCTCTGCTGGGACAGCTTCACACTCAGGTCAGTGTCAGGACTCAGTCAGTTGAGGGGGTTTGAGTGTTTGGCGAGGACTGGGAGAGATCCCTGAATAAAGCCAGAGTGACCACAGACTTCATGGTTCCTATAGCTAATCACAACAGAGCTACATAGCTGTCAAGACGTATCCAGAAGCACCTTACTCTTCCCTCACATCCATCCCTGTCGTAGGAGTCCAGGGTTGCCATTTCCGCACTATGCTCCCTGACTGAAATAAATCCAAGAGGGGACAGGGAAGATTTTTGAGAATAGCAGCTCCTCCATGCCATCCCCATCCCCACTCACTTCCCTTGATGTGACATGGTAGGTTCTGGCTCAACTGCACTGTCCCTGGAGATTAGCACCATCACTGGCTCCTCACCCCCAAGCCCTTTTGGGAGCATAAACTGACACATAGGTCAAACTGCCTGGGGAAAAGGGGTTCATTTAACCCCTCTGGGGTTTGCCTGGAATCCAGTTTGCTTAGGCCAGAGCTCCGGGTGGGAGCATTGCTTTCATTCATCGTAAATCCCCACCCAGTTATGGGGCACTGTTACCTTTTGATCAGAGCAATTTTGACACAGCTCTGCTGACATAAATTACCTTTCTTCTCCAGGTTTGGAACAAGCAGTTCTCATGCCATTTCCAATGGAGATGGGAAGGGAACTCAAGATCAGAGGGGGGACAGGAGAGGAATTTTACCACTTATCAAAATATGAGTTCAGGCACCTCATTTTTATTAAAAAACAACAACAACAACAAAACACTTGCAGTGTGTAGAGGACTGGAAATTCTTGCAGGCAAATGGTATATCTTCATTGCTAAAATGACAGGTAGGCAAGTCTTCTCTCTAGTCCCCTCCAGCTGGTTTTTCATCCTGTTATTTTATGGTGATGGGCTTGCTTCTTTCCTGGTGTCCTGGGAAGCCAGAGAGCCCAGGTTGGACTGAGCAAAAGGGCTGTTTGAGTGGGAGCCAAGGGGCCCTCAACCTCAATCAGAACACACCAGTGCCAACTCTCTGTGCTCACGGTTGGAGGTTTTGTTCCTTTTACTTTGCCAAGAACAGAATTTTCAAGATGGGGAACCCTAGTTCCTTCTACTCCAACTCATACCAGGGCAAGGCAGCTCAGTTGTGCCTCAGTGATCATTCTGTGGTATTGCAGGGGAACAGCTGGAGTCAGAATGCCTTAGCACCTAGCAGACACCCTAACTTGCTGTGTGGACAAAAAGGTCTAGGCTATGTCTCTCAGCCCTTGGAAAACCCCAGACAAGACAAACCAGAGTATTCCCAGCTGGTACTCCTTGTGTGTTGGCCCACAGAGTGTGGGCCTACCATCTACTCTTGACACCATCAGGATGAAACCCACTCTGCTCCAGGGGTCAAGATCATAGCTGGCCTGTCTTTTGGGCAGAGTGAAGGTGGCTGAGTTAGAACTTGGGTATGGATCAGCCCATCCCAGAGCCCAGCCTCCCCAAGTTGTGATGAGGGAAAAAGAGGGGCTACCAAGCCTGCTCTGTGTGTGTGTGTGTGTGTGTGTGTGTGTGTGTGTGTGTGTGTAGGAGGGATTCAGTGATTCTGCCAGCATTCCAGAAACTGCAGGAGGAGCAGCAGACCACAGACTCCCTTCCCTCTACAAATAAGGAGAGGTGAGGGGGTTGGAAGGTCCCAAGGTGCTAGCTGTATATCCCAAGTGTATATTAACAAATCCTGGGCTCTTTGGCCCACAGAAGGCAGAATGTTTCTGTCTTAGGACTCACTCCCCTTCCCCACTGTCGCTCCCCATAGACCATACACAAGTCCTGCTGCTTGCCATTTTTATTTTCCTTGTGACAGACAGACAGCTGGATGGCTGGGGGTGGTCAGGACAACATGGGCAATAGGGATTGAATGGAAGGGAAAACTTCATAAAATTCAATAAATAAATAAATATCCATTGGAAGAAGGGCAAAGGCCACGGAAGGGTGATGGGGACATCATGCCAGCATGGAGTGCCCAGAGCTGCATCCATTGGATGGAAGATCCAACTTGAGTCACCACTTGCTGCTCCAGCTGTCCACTCTGCTCCTCCCGGGATGCCAGCAGCTGGCCTGCCCCACTTCACTTGGGGCCACCTCCTCTCCCTCCCATGCCTCACTGCCCTCTCTTATGTCCTGGCTCCATGGCACTGTCTCTGTATCCTGCCCTGCTTCACCAACACTCCCAGCCCTCCACCCTGACACCTTGGGCTCCTTCCTCTTCCTCCTTGCTGGCCACACACTTCCCCATCCTGCTTTCCCAAGATGCACTGTCCCCCACTCCAGAACCTTCCTAGGGCCTCTCCTCCCACTCCCTTGGCTTCATTTCCTCTTTACTTCCCTATTCCTTTCTTGCCCCTCTGCCTGTTCCCACCCCTGCCCAGCCTGGCCAACTGGTCTCTACTTCTGCCTCTGGCCAGGGGTGGCATCAGGCCAAAGCTCCAGGGCCTCTGTCCCCGCAGATCCATGAGGTAAGAGCCTGGTCAGATGTTGCTGCTGGTGGTATCCGAAACCCCCAAGCCCACCCTGCTCAGTGTGGGCTCTGGAATGTCCCGCTGCATCGTTGGGTGGGAACCCCCAGTCAAAGCCCGAGACTGGGCTATGGTCCATGCCACTAGAGGCTGCCGGGGTAGGAACGCAGCAGAACCTTGTGGCGGGTGGCAGCCTCAGCCCTGCGCCGCCTCTGCTCACTCAGGAACTCCTTTAGCCTGTTGGTGGTGAAGGTGAGTGTCTGGCGGCGCAGCTTCATCAGGTAGGCATCCTGCAGCCAGGGGTGGGCCAAGCAGTCCTGCAGGGAGGGCCGGCTCCTGCCAGGCCAGGTCAGGGATCATGAGGCCAGCGTGGTGGCTCCTGGTGTAGGCAGGGCTCTGTCCTCCCCCAGACCCAAATCCCAATCCTGGATCCACACCTAGGTGTGTGATTTTGAGCAACTGGGGCTCAGCTTTCCAATTTCTGGAATGGGGACAATGATTCTGCCTCTCATAGGGCTGTTACAGGCTTTAAGCAGCAGATAGTATGGCCATTTAGTAGAAGTAGCTGAAGCAACTCAGGGGCAGAGAGGAGCTATGGGGACCTTTGGCACAGGCTGGGCCCAAGTGCTGAGGCCAGGGGCAGGAAGTGCTGGGGGTGGCCAGGGATGGTGCTCACTCACCAGGGATGTACTGAGAGGACCTTTCGTAAGAAGAGGGTAGCACTCTGGGATGTATTGGGGTATAGCTGGAAGGCATCAAAGCGCCCCCCTAAAATCCGAGCCTCTGTTTCCTGGGGGTCTGGCTCATAGAATGGGGAGCATCCACTGAGCCTGTTGTGGAAGACAGTATGGTTGACACATGTGGACTGAAGGTCTATACGCAGTCCTGGGGGACATTAGTGTTGGGGTTCTGAGATACATAATGCTGAAGGACAATGCCACCCTGTACCTGGGTGTGTGTGTGAGTGCATGTATATGCTGGGAAGGGGTGCACAGGAGAGAGGGCATAGGCAGAAGGTGTTCTCAGAGGTCACAGTGTGGGCAGAGGGGATGGTAGGGCTGGGATACTCACATGATGTAAGCAAGCACACCCGCTCCCCAGATGTCTGTGGTAGAGCCGATGGGTTCTCCCTTCACCATCTCAGGAGCTGATAGGAGAACAGAGGCTAAGCTCACCCAGCTTCCTAGTAGCAGGGGAGGGGGATGAGGCAGGGGAGCCCCTGAAGGCTTGAGGAGCAGGATAAAGCCAGGTCCTCAGACCAGAGCAGCAGGCCCGAATGCCAGCAGGCAGGACACAGGTAGGGGCAGCCCCCATGAGAGATGTGGGACACCAGAGGGATTAGTCCAGACACTGAATGGTAGGGGTGCCCAGAACTCCAGAGGAGCTGAGAACCAGGGTCACTGGCTCCATCAGGTCCGCTCTGAAGTAGGGCTCAGACACCAAGATAAAGAGCCTTTGAAATCAGCCTGGCTGGCTCTAATCCCAGGTCTGCCTGTTCTAGGTGTGGGACCCTGGGTGATTTACTAACACTGCTCTCCATTGCCTCATCTATAAAATGTGGCTTATAGAATGCTCTGAGGAGTAGAGATAACACAAGTCAAGTATTTAGAAGGTAGCTAAATAGTAGCTGGTTTTCCTTATATAAATAAAATAATAATTTATTCTCCTGTCCTTTCAGATTTAGCAAATCCTGACTACCATTTATAACTGCCTGATTGGACAAATACTTAACTTTAGTGTGTCTCTGTTTCCTCATCTGTAAAAGGAGGTCACATTATACCAAACTCCAGAGCTATTGTAAAAACCAATTTGGAAAAAAAGTCCACATAAAGGACTTAGTTCATTGCTTGCATACAGTAAACACTCAATAAATGGCACATATTGGATGAAGTGGGGTGAACCCTGACTGCTGTCCCTCTAGCAATATCTGCACCACCCTGGCTAGCAGATGGTCCCCTCACCCATGAACTCCAGCGTGCCCGTGCGGTGGCCAAGGGGCTTCAGGGCCTGAGGGTTGTAGGGCTGGGCACTGCCAAAGTCCACAATCTTGAGGGTATTGTCAGGGGCCAGCAGCAGGTTGTCTGGCTTAATGTCTAGGTGTAGCACATGGTGGCCATGGAGGTAGTCCAGGCCTTGTAGCAGCTGTACCATGTAGGTGACCACATCATCTTCTGAATACCGGAACCTAGGGGCAGGGGTGGAGCTGGTGATCTCCCAGCCAAGCCTCTCCCCACTCCCACTGCCCACTCCCCAGAACACCCAGCTACCTGTCACTGAGCCCACAGAGGAGTTCCCGGTTGCCGCAGCTCTCAGCAATGAGCACAAGGTAGCGAGGGGTGATGTAGGCCTCGTGCAGGGACATGAGCCGCTCATGATGCAGCATCCGCAGCACCTCATATTCCTGCAAGACTCGCCGCTTGCCCTCAGCTGCATAGGGCACAATCTTGGCCACAAACGTTCTCCCTGTGGCATTCTCCCGGCATGCTCGCACAACACCAAAGCGGCCCCTATGAGTGTTGGGGGGGACACCACAGGCTAAGACAAAAGAGGGGGACACTTCCATAGTGAAGGCTAAAGCAGGGGGCAAGAATGCAGTAGCTCCAGTGTGCCCTGCAGATTTCAATCCTAGGAACCAGACTTTGAGTCCCACCTTGGCCGCTCACTGGCTCTATACCTTAGGCAACTCCTATCACTTCTCAAACCTCACTTTTCCCATTTGTGAAATGGGCAGTCATAGTAATTCAGGGCATAACTCCCTTTCAGAGTTGTGAAGATGAAATGAAATCAGATGGCTAAAGCACTTGGTACAGGGTGGGGCACTGTGGCTCACACCTGTAATCCTAGCACTCTGGGAGGCTGAGGTGGGTGGATTGCCTGAGCTGGCGGTTGGAGACCAGCTTAAGCAAGAGTGAGACTCTGTCTCTCAAAAAATAGCCAGGCATTGTGGCAGGCGCCTGTAGTCCCAGCTACTTGGGAGGCTGAGGCAAGAGAATTGCTTGAACCCAAAAGTCTGAGGTTTCTGTGAGCTATAACGCCATGGCACTCTACTGAAGGTGACAAAGTGAGACTGTCTCAAAATAAATAAATAAATAAATAAATAAATAAATAAATAAATAAATAAAAGCACTTGGTATAATACCTGGCATATTTGAACCCAGCAGTTCTGAGGAGCCAGATCTCAGCACCTTCCCCAACCCCAGTCAGGACAGTTTGGTCTTCTGTCCCCTATGTTCACCCCATTCCTCCCTCTGTTCTCCTTCCCTTCCCCAGCCTTGCTTGCCTGGCCTTCTCCTCCAGGAACGTGTAGGGTTTCTGAGGGGGGCCTTGTCGAAGAGTTGTACTCTCTGGCTTGGGAGAGCTGCGGGGACTGCTCCCAGGGGAGCTGACTACCTCCTGGGCCGGGCGGAGGCTCTGCACAGTCACCTTGGTGGGCTCAGGAGGGGGCTCAGGGGCTGGGGGCTCAGGGGCCGGTGGTGCAGACACAAAGGAAGTCACCATATACAGGGGAGTAGAGGAAGGTGCTGGTTTAACCCCTTGAGGGGTAGAAACTGGGGTAGGGGTCCCAGTGTCAGAGACAAAAGACTTGGGCTCATTTGGAGTGATCTGGACACTGGGTGGGGTGGACTCTGCTTGCCGGGCAGCCTGCAGGCCCCTGTGCTTTCGTGGGGGGGTTTGGGGTGGTGGACCCACAGCCTTGAGGGAGGACAAGGCCTGGCTGGGAGGCATGGAGGGAGATGAGGGGCTGAGAGTGACTGATGGGGAGGCTGGGGGAGTAGTTGCTGGGGGCAGGGCTGGTGAGGTAGGAGAGTCAGGAGGTGGGACCCTGGCTGGCCCTGAGGTAACAGGGGTCTCTGGGTGAGCAGCAGATGGCAGAGCTGCAGAATCTAAGAGACAAAGAAAATCATTACCACCATGGTGCCCTGGGGCAAAGCTGTGGTATTTCAAGGATGGAGTGGACCCTGGGCTCATGTGGGTCCTTCCTTCTCCTGTGTCCTCCCCCATCACACTGACCTTGAGTGCTCCTGATGAGGACCTTCTCAGAAGGGTTGCTGAAGGGCCCCTGCCCAGCACGGTTGGCACAGGCCACACGAAACCTCACATTCACACCAATGGGCAGGTGGGTTACATTATAGTAGCAGTCAGGGATGCCTGAGCTTACAGGGTGCCAGACAGACTCCCCTGTGGGCACATGGGGGAGGGGATGAGACCACAGAAGGAGTGACCCAAGCTCCCAGAGAGCTACCTGTGAAAGGCTGATGAGGACCTCCCCTGTCCAGGAAGGGCACTTGCCTTCCCAAGTTCTTCTACCTTCCACCTGCCACCCTCCCACTTCCATCTGCCCTGCCCCTCACCATCCACCCGCCGCTCCAATGTGTATGTGCAAGGTGCCTGGCTGTCTCCTGGCTTCCACAGCACCAGTGCTGTGTCCTGGTAGGTCTGGGGCACCTCAGGAGGAGCTAGCTTTCCTGGGACTCCTAGAAAGAGAAGGGGAGTCGCAGTGAGCCCTTATGCTTCAATTAAGAGCCCCTCAAGCCTTGCCTCCCATCGCCATCACTACCCCCTTGGGCCCTGCCACAGGCTCACGGGCCACAGCCACGGTACAGGAGCTGGTGACGCTGCCTAGGACATTGGTGGCTGAACATTCATAGAGCCCGGCGTGTCGCTTGCCCGCCCGAGGGATACTCAGCAGCTGCCGCCCATCTTTGCAGGACACGATGATCACTGAGGGCTCTGACCGCAGGGACTGCTTGTCTGGGGGCAGGGAAGAACAACTGCTGAGTGGGGCAGCACATGTCCAGGCTGCCCTCACCAACTCCCGGCCCCAGCATTTCTAATTGTGCTTGCTGCAAGGCCTAGCCTCTCCCATCCCCTGGTCTTGGGGACACTTGCCACCCTCATGAGAGACATAATCTTACCTTTCATCCAGGAGATGCGTGGTGCAGGGCAGGCCGCCGGCAGGCAGAGCAGGGTAGCTGCCTCCCCGTCTAGCAGCACCTGGTCCTTGAGTTTGATGTGGAAGACTGGGGGGAAGTCTGGAGGGAGAGCAGAGACAGCCATCTGTCTGCAGGGACTCTGGCCCACTTATCGCTGAGGGAGGGGAGGATGTATGTGAGCTCTAGCAGCTGGCAGCAAGCCGAGTAAAAGGTTTGTCTCTTCCCAGCCAGTTGTGGGAAATGGAACCCCATGCTATGCCTTTGAAAATTTTCTTTGGGGCGAGCATCACTTTCCCTAGGCCCTCACTGTGTGTAGAACTACCTTTCCTGGAACTAAGTATTGATGATGCTCCCTATCTGGTATGTTTGTAAATCACTTAGAGCAGAGCAGACCTGGCACTAAGTATTCTCTAAGCATTTGTTAAATAAAACAAACAGGCTGGGCATGGTAGCTCATGCCTCTAATCCTAGCACTTTGGGAGGTTGAGGTGGGAGGACCACTTGAGGCCAGGAGTTCAAGATCAATCAGAGCAACATAGCAAGACCCTGTCTTTACAAAATTTAAAAGAATTAGCTGGGTATAGTGCTGCAAGACCATTGTCCCTGCTACTTGGGAGGCTGAGGCAAGAGGATCACTTAAAACCAGAAGTTTGAGGCTCTAGTGAGCTATGATGATGCCACTGCACTCTAGCCCAGTCAAGAGAGCAAGATCCTGTCTCAAATAAAATACAAAATAAAAATAAATAAAAATAAAAGTAAACAAACATTGAAAAATGATAATCTTTAAGATCCTATAACACCTACTCCCTCAGGGGCACCATAGGGCAAGTGAGATGAGTTAGTGACCTGAGCTGAAATGAGACTGAATGCAGAATTTTCAAGAATGTGCAGTCTTAGGGGGTGCCTGTAGCTCAGTCGGTAGGGTGCCAGCCACATACACTGAGACTGGCAGTCCGAACCCAGCCCGGGCCAGCTAAAACAATGACAACTGCAACAACAACAACAACAAAAATAGCTGGGTGCTATAGTGGGTACCTACAGTCCCAACTACTTGGTAGGCTGAGGCAAGAGAATTGCTTAAGCCCAAGAGTTTGAGGTTGCTGTGAGCTGTGATGCCACAACACTCTGCCCAGGGCGACAGCTTGAGACTCTGTCACAAAAAAAAAAAAAAAAAAGACTATGCAGTCTCAAGAGATCTGACATCTAGGAAACCAGGGGCAGACCTGGAAGTGTGTCAGCCTCCTTCTCACTCTTCCCACCTATAGTTCTGGGAATAGGGTCTTAGGCATTCTACATACTTCTTCAGGTCAACTAAGTTGTGAAAGTTTTTGAAGGGGAAAGTGACAGTATTTGTTTGACCTTGGATGGGTCATTTATCCCCTCAGAAGGGGAGGTGGCTCATGGCTATAATCCTAGCACTCTGGGAGGCCAAGGTTGATGGATTGCCTGTGCTCACAGGTTTAAGACCAGTCTGAGCAAGAGCAAAACCCCATTTCTAAAAAAAATAAAAATAAAAATTCTTATCTGTAAATTGAGGAAAATAATACCAAGCTCAGAGGATTGCTGTGAGAATGAAGAGGCATGTGAAGTGCTTAGCACATGTCTCACACATAGCAAGTACTTGTAAATATTAGCTTTGTTGTCCTTATTGTCTCCTTAAAATGCCCCATAGAGAAGCCAGGAGCAGACCCCAGAGAAAAAGGCTGTTTCAGCAGAGAAGCTGCCTTCACAGCTGGTTGGTGACTGTGCCCATGACAGGTACAGGAATGAGATCAGGGTCTTTGCTCCAGTGTAGCCACCCTGTGGCTCCTTAGTGACCTGAAGATTTGAGTTAGTGGTCCCAGGAAATGTCCCCTTAGAAAAATCACAGTCTGAACAAAGAGGGGGAGACTTGGGTAGTGATGTGAAGGGGATTTCACCTGGGCAGAGAGAATTGAGAACTTCTGGGAGCCCCAGATGTTGCCTGTCTGAAGAGCCAAGAGGGACTGAGAATGGGGATGAGCTGGACAGGAGAGGATGATCTAGACAGCAGCATGTCCCCTTCTTTCCACTGAATCCCATTTTTCCCCAAGGAAAGGTCCTACAATGAGGTTCCAACAACATCGTGAAGTTTCAGTGATTGCTTCCAGGCCAAGTGAGGATACTGGGTAGCAGGGAGAGACAGGGAGGCCCAGAGGAGAGGTGAAAGGTGACTGGGTCCAGCTCTGCCAGCCTCACCCCATTCCCCAGGGCCCAGCCCTAGCTGGTAGTGTGGACTGGGACAGTCTTCCTCCTGTGCCGAGCAGCGAGGATGAGGTCAAGGGACGCTGCCTGGGCAGGAAATCAGCTGCACAAGCAAAACTGAGTGGGAGGAAAGCCCCAGGTGGGAAGGGATCAGCTGTCCCCAGTCCTCTCTGCTGACTGATCGCCTTTCCTCTCCTTTCTACCCTCCCCCACCAGCTGGCCTTTCCTCCCTCTTCTTCACTGTAGCACCCACTGCCCTGGCCAAGGTCAGACACAATCCCTTCAAGCCCAGTTGAGGGTAGGCTGAAACCATTCTGAGGAGTTTTACCAGGAAACGGGTAAGAGCAGAACTGCTGACATATAAAGATCCTGCACACAGGCCAAGCACAGGAGCTCACACTTGTAATCCTAGCACTCCCAAAGGAGGGGCAGGTGGCTTGCCTGAGCTCAGGAGTTTGAGACCAGCCTGAGCCAGAGTGAGACCCCATGTCTACTAAGAATAGAAACACCAGCCAGGCGTTGTGGCAGGTGCCTGTAGTCCCAGCTACTTGGGAAGCTGAGGCAAGAGGACTGCTCAAGCCCAAGAGTTTGAGGTGCTATGAGCTATGATGCACAGAGTCAGACCGTGTAAAAAAAAAAAAAAAGAAAGAAAAAGCAATCCTGCACACAGCTGGCTTGGTGGGCTGAAAAGACCAGCCTTCCAAAGCCTTTCATGTAGTCCCTGAGTAATGCCCCTTTTTAGGTGGGAGATGGGTGACCTGGGTGGAGAATGCCTCCCTCCCTGCAGCCCTAGGACATTTGGGCAGAGAAACAGAAAAGGGCACAGCCCCAGCCCTCTTCTTGCCTTTTGTGGGGGCAAGGGAGTCAGAGAGGGGCAGTCCAGTGTTCAGAGCTGTAGAAAGAGGGAGACTCAGTGGCACAACCCAGATTGTGGTCCTCTAGATTGGGCGAGAAAATAAGTGGCTTTGAGTTACACACTCAAGTGCACACTCATCTGAAGTGGGCTGTGGGGCAGGGAAGCACTATCCTGAGTGCCTTCAAAACTGCAACCAGTCACAGACACCTTCCAGGGTCTCCCAGGAGAGGGGAGGCCAACCACAGGCAGCATGAGCATGGTGTCCCGAAGCCGTTTCTGGGACCTGGCTGCAGAAGGTCAACACAGACCACCTCTGGCTCCTCCACTTCCTAACCCTGAGACTTGGACAAGATCCTTAGCATCACTAAGCCTGCTTCCTCACTTGTAAAATAGAGATGATGATAATGGTTCTCCAACAATGTTGAATGAGGCAGGCTTATCAAGTGCTTCCTAGAACACTAGGCTTGCTGATGAATGGCAGCCGCTGCTATTACTACCTATTATCCTACTATTATTGCTTTCCTTACTGCGCCCCTTCCACCCTGTCCAGGCTCCTCCAGGTGGCTCAGCTCCCACCCATAGATGGCCTGCACAGAACTGCAGTGGGCGGTGGGAGGGGGGCGAAGGGGAGGTACTCACCTAGCAGGCCTCTTATTACCTGACTCACTGCGCACATACTGGTGACCCAAGTCCTCCTGGATGCTGGCGGAGAGGGTTGGTTGTGATAACCCCTTGTCCTTCCGCAACCGAGAGAGGCCCCAGCGGAGCCGGCTTCGGCTTTCCCCTGCCCCTGTGAAGCCCAGGCAGGTGAGAACTTACCACCCCCATCTCCCCCGTCAGAGATCCCACCCAGGAAGCTCCCACCACTCCCTCTGCAACCTCAGGCCAGACCCAAGTAAAGGAGCATCTAGCCCCACCCTGCCCTCCAGCCCTTCCCTCCTATCAGGGCCTTCAGCACCTCCCCCACCTCTCCCTCGGGCGATGTCCCCAACCCTAAGCTCCTCCCGCAGTCTCTCTCCAGGGCACCCCACCCTCTTCCGCACTCTGCACTTGCCCCCTACCCCTGCCCTCCTCACCTGAAGAGCCAGAAGTGGCACTGGCTTCGGAGCCAAGAGACTCAGCAGAAGGCGTGGTGGCCCCCGGCTGGGCAGCCAGCTGGTTGTGCGGGATGCCGAGGCGCCTCAGACTCTCGCCTTCCGACGTGGCCCTGCGCAGCCGTCCGAACAGGGGCGTGCTGCGGCCCGATGCGCCCCCAGAGTCCTCACTGCTGCCGCTGCGCTGCAACCGGCTCGATAGCCGCTCCAGCGTGGAGCTGAGCCTCCTGCGCACGGTCAGCACCGGGGACCCCCGGGCCGAGCTCCCGCCCTCCGAGCTCTCCCCGTCCCCGCCGCGGGCCTCCCAGGTCGGGTGCCGCTGCGCGGGCGGGGTCCTCCGTAGCCGCTGCGACAGCGACAGCGAGAGGCGGCGGACTAGGCCGGGTTCCCCGACCGCCCTGAGGTCCTGCACCGAGCGCGAGCGCTCGGGCCGTCGCACAAGCTCCAGCGGGGTTCCAGCCGGGCTGGGCCGGTACATGCCGTCCTCCTCTGAGGCCCCGCGGAAGGGGCCGCGCTCCTCAGAGCGCGAGCGGCTCAGCAGCCGCAGCCCCCGCGACAGGGGAGACTCGCGGCTGCGCTTGAACTTAGCCTCAAACACAGCCTCAGACTCCAGGTTCTCAATGCTGCTGCTGAGGCTGCTGCCTGGACTTAGGAGCACCGTGGGGACCCGGGGTTTCTCGAGTAGCACTGGGGGAGCTGCGGCTGAGGGCAAACGTTTCTCAGGGGCTCCGGGAGGGGGAGAGGCCACCCTGGCGAACACGGCGGCGTGGGGCTTGGGCTCTGACTGAGGCTGAGGCGCAGTAGGGCTCTGAGGGACGCCCCGGGCGTGGCCCGACAGCTGAAGCGAATGTATGATCTGAGCATAGGGCGTGAGGGGCAGCGTCGGGGTTTGCAGGACCACTGGGGACTGTGCGGGCTTGGAGGCTCGGACTGGCTCTGGCGTGTGCTCTGGCGCCTTGTTTTGGGCAGGCTGGGTTGCCGAGGTATGCGAAGCATCACTTGGGGGGATGGCGGAAGGTTCCGCAGACTTGGGGGCACTGGATTTGGGGGCGCTGGGCCGCGCAGGGCTGGATGGCTGGGCCTCGCTGAGGGCAGATAGAGAGGGAGACTCCTGCAGCCTGCGGGCCCCAAGCCTGGCTACGGGGATCTCAAGGGGTGCCCCAGCACGGCGGTGCCGTCCTCGCGGCTCCGCCTCACCCTGCGAGAAGCTGCTGCTCTTTTGCAGGCCTCGAGTCTCGGGTGGGGGCTGGTGGTGGGGTGCTGCCTCGCTGGAGGCAGCCCGTGTCATCCGGGGATCCCGGGCACGGCCCCCAAGGCTCTCCAGCAGGGGACCCCTGAGGCCGCTGACCTTGCCATCCTCAGGGCTTCCCCGCAGTAGCCGCTGGCGCAGGGCCTGCAGCCTCTGGGCGTACTCGCCCTCACCCAGGCCTCCCCGGGCCAGGCGAGTGGCCCCCGGGCTGGGGCTCCGGCGCTGCGGCAGCTCCACAGAGGCAGCCTTGTGCAGGCCCCGGCCCGGTTCCCGCGGCCCGGCCCGGGTCAGGGCGCTCTCAGCCGAGCTGCCCCTGCGGAGCTCTCCCCGCTTGGGGCTGGACCCAGCTAGGGGCTCTTGGCCTGGGGAGGGGAGGGCCTGAGGGCTGGGAGCCTCCTGATCCTGAGATGGAGCCCTTCCCTGTTCTTGCCAGTCCATGGGGGTGGAAGCCCCAGCCTCTGGCGCCCCCAGGGCCTCGTCCTCAGTGGGAATGTCTGTGAGGGACACCCGGGAGCCAGAGAACTCAGGCTGCAGGGGGCGGGGCACTGAGGGCAACTCTTCAAGCTCTTCCTCTTCAGAATCGGAGGAGGATGAGAGTCCCCCGCTGGGGGTTGGTCTTCGGGGCATGGCCACCCACACCCGCTCTGGAGGGGCCCGCAGCAGTTCCGGGATGGGGCGCAGCACCAGGTGGCACTTGTAGCTGATCTGGGAGCGCTGGAGAGAGGGTACTAGGGTCAGATCTGAGGGATCCCCCAGGGCAGGATTGGCCATCCCAGGCCCCCTTCAGCTCTAGGGAGGAAGGCCTAAGCAGGCAGAGAATCCGGGACAGGAAGGAAGCAAGAAGACAGACAAGCAGGAGGTGAGGGCAAATAGGAAAAAAAAAAAAAGGGAGAATAAGAAGGTGAACAGGACAGAGGCAGTGTCCAAACTCACCTGCCACTTCCGCCGGGAGAGGAATAGCTTTAGGTGATCCGTGCTCACCTCTGCACCCTTTGCCTGAGTCTGCAAAACCAGGAAAGGGGGCCTGAGGAAAAGCTCTGTCAATCTAGACCTCCAAGGTTTAACAATGAAGTGACAAAGTCCACAGCAGAGACAGTGGACCCAGCAGCACTGAGTCTGGGCTCTTGGGGGTCCCCTTCCTTTTGGGTTTTTCAGGACAATGCCAGTAGCCAAGGTGCACATCTGTATACAAGTTATCAGAGCCTAAGAGGTGAGGAAAAAACTGGTGGCTCCCAGGAGGCCCCCAGGAGGCCCTATCATAATATACTGCCCTGGGTGACCTGGGCCCTGGCTCCCCAGATCCTATATGTCTCCATGTAGGCCAGCACCCCAATGCCTGAAGCCTTGGTGGTCCAGACTCATACAGATGCCGCCCTCTGCCACCCTTCCAGGCTCTCTCCTTTAGAGTTCCTTTTTGGTCTGAGAAAGGAAGCTTCTTACTTCAATGACTGACACCAGAATGACCTCAGCCTTTAGTTGACCCACCACGGCCTTCAATGGACAGCTTATTTAGTGTTCTTTCTGGACCCTCCCCCCAGACCTGGCACTATACCTGAGGCACTGGAGTTTGAATGATGAACCCTGCCCACATGAAACTGAGGGGCTGAACCAGCTAGGCAACTTGCCATCCCCAGTGTGGGATCCATACAGGACAGAGGTGGGCACATACAAGTGAACCCTGAACCACCAAGATGGGGCCAACTAGACCTCTGCCTTGGAGTCCATGATATCTCAATTTGATCACTGATTTGAGCCTCAATTTCCTTACCAACCAAATGGGAGTAATAATACCTTCCTTTGCAGAGCTATTGTGATATATATATATATCACAATATATATATATAACAGGCCTAACAGGCATTAGTTACTGCACATAGTAGGTACTCAATAATAAATGGAGCTCTTTTATATTATAACATTCTCTCTCCTTCCACCTTTTGTATCACCACTTTGCAGGACTCACTCTGAACCAAGGATGTTCTAGGGTCTCCTCTGCAGTAGGTCTCCTGTAAAAGAATGAGTATTAAGATGGAATTTATATCTATCATTCATTCATTCATTCAATGTGCGAGAAAACAGGGACCCTTAGGAGCATGGGCTAGCATGTCTAAGGGCAGAGGCTTGGTATGAATAGGTGGATGGCATGAGGGTGACCCTGCAAGTGCAGGGCTCCCCAGGGCCTAGTACTCACAGCCGGTCCTGCACTAGCACTTTGATGAGGAAGCCCCGGGCCTCCCTGCTCAGACTCAGGAATGTGGTCTCCTCAAAGGCCACGTTGTAGTTTCGGATGTTCATCAACGTTGTCCGATCATTTTCCCCAACAAATGGGGAGATTCCCGTCAGACTGAAAGTGGAGAGGGCTATTGTAAGGGGCAAGCAGGCCCTTGGTATTGAGGCAGGGATGAAATGGGATGCCAGTGGGAGCAGAGGGCCAGGGACAGGTGGAGGCTCCAGGGCTACAGAGATATCAGAGGCTGGGTGAAGTGAATCTGGGCAAGAAGCCAGGGCTTACAGACTTTGCCTGTCCTGCATGAGCAGTGAGGCAGCACTGCCTCAGGACCTGGTTGCCTGTGCTTTAGAGGACCTGTTCTGTTCCTCCTCCAGTATGGTCTCTCCTTAAGGTGAGGAGTCTGTACCAAGGAAATGTCCCCTCCTAAGCCTGAGTGCTGCCCCCTTCTAATCCATGTTCTGGACTCTCAGGGCCAAGTAGTTTCCTGCCTTGGCATTGAGCCTATGCTGTCCTCTCTTCATCCTGTATGCCCACCTCTTTTGGCGGGACATGGTGGGCATGCAGACCAGGGCATCCACCTTCATACACATGAGGCCCCTTGCAGTGCAGGAAGGAGCAGGGGCATGGAAGAGAAGGGGGTGGGATGAAAGCTTGAAAATGTTAGAGGTAGGTCTGCCAGGAGACTGCAGGAGTCCTTACCAGAGGAAGGCAACGACACCCACGGGCCTGTGGGAAAAGGAGAGTGGACAGGTAAGAGGCTATCCATCTTGTCCCAGAGGCAACAGTTCTCTGCTACCATTAAGCTGAGTGAGGTAGGTCCTCCCTGAGAACACTGCTATGGACAAATAGGCACAGGAGGTGCCTCACAGGGAGGACCCTGGACCCAGACTTCCAGACATGCATGGAGGCAGGGCTGGCCCAGGAAGCCTGAAGTCTGGGAAGTCTGGGGACTAGGCCTGCCACACTGAGGAAGGCACAGTGGCTGCTGAGGGAGAGGCCCAGGCCCCCAGGGAGCTGTGAGAAAAGGACCGACAGGGCTGAGGCCCTGAGGGGTGGGGTCAGCCCTGACTGATGAGTGGTGGAGAGTAACAGGGGCAGGAGACCCCGCAAGCAATGCCACCAGCCAGCCATCAGAGAAGGAACCAAGACTTAATAAAGTTCCTCTTTGCCAGTGAGCAAGACTCCAGCATGGTAGTGAGGGCAGTTGCCCTGCCCCTCCCCCCCCTCCCCCAGCATCCCAGCATGTCAGCAGTTACCAGATGTCAGTGACTCCAGACACAGGGCTCTGGTTGACAATCTCGGGTGCCACAAACTCAGGTGTGCCATATTGGCAGTATTGAGGCTCTCCTGGAGTCAACTCCTGGGCATTCCCAAAGTCGCAGATCCGCACCTGCTCTTCACCCCTTGCACCATCCCATATCAGCAGGTTCTCAGGCTGAAAGACACAAAACAAAGTGTGGGAGCTGAAAGAAGATAGGAAGACACCCCACTTGCTGGCTCCCACATGGGCTGCCTACTCTCCACCCCCCACCTCACCTTGACATCGAGGTGCAGCACATAGCTCTGGTGCAGGTAGTGTATTCCCTCTAGTACCTGCTGCATATAGACTCGGATCTGTGGAAATAGGGTGCACAGAGTCCATGGGGTGGGGATGGGGTACTGTTTGATCACCACCAGGATTATGGCAAGAGTTCAGACCATCCCTGGGAATAGCTTTCAGATGGCTCGTGGAGGGAGGTGAAACATAGGTTGCCAAGATCCAGGGCTACTGTGTGCACAGGATAGGGATAGCACAAGTGTAAGGAGGAGTCATATGCATTGTAATACATAGACTTGTGCACTGCACAACTTGTACAGCTCTACCTGGCAATACTGCAGTGAGATCAATAGAATCTACAGGGGAGGCTTCTTCCGGGAGAAATGTTTTGGGATGTTTATAAGAGGAAAACAACAGACTGGGGTGGGTTTGCTGAGATTTAGAGCAGATAGTGCAAGTCCCACTGCAAGTGTCATGAGCAGGTGGCTCTGCTGCCTGCCGAATCGTGTTCTCCACTACCACCCCACCCAGTTCTTTGTGGCATGCCCAGGACCTATCTGTCAGTTCTCAGAGCTAAGGTGGGTGAAGGCTAGTGCTCAACCTTGCCCCTGCCACCCACTGCCCTCACCTCAGACTCACACACGGTGGGTTTCCTGGCCATTCTTTCCAGCAGCTCCTCTGTGCAGCTACGTCTGAGATCAAGGAGAACAGTGCCTAGCACTGACAGCCTGGCCCACCCCAGAGTTCAAGGCAGGTCCCATCTCAGAACAGGGTTCCCCTTCCCCTTACAGCACTTCTGATACCAGTCAGATACCGTGTCTTCACCCTTCCTCCCTCATCTGGGTCTAGAGATGATGGGACAACCCCTGCTTGAATGCACACCCATTGTGGGATCTCAGGGAATATACTTAACCTCTCTGAGCCTAGGTTCTCTCCGGAGTAGAATGGGGTAACATTTCCTCTCCTGCTTACCCTGAGAAGTATTTATAGAGAACAAATTAGAGCAGAATTTTTTGTTGACTACAGATGGAACTTCTTGAGAATGCTCCAGAAGTTACATGACATGGAATAATTTGTCATTTGCTGAGGTTTAGATTCAAACAGTGCAGACTGGGAAGCTGATGTGCTCTGCTCCTGGGAGTGATGAGCCAACCACTCAGAGAGGCATTCTTACCTCAGTGTGTCTTTGTTTAACCCTAACTTCGTGAAAGGATAAAATCTGTCCTTTACAAAAACAGCCCCCCATACAAAGCTAGGTATTGGTGCTCATCTGAAATGTAGTCGATTCCAATATTATACTGGATTTTGTGATTAAAAAGCATATGCCATTTGTCAGCTCTGTGACCTCAGGCAAGTTATTTAACCTCTGGTGTCTGTTTCATCATGTGTAAGACGAGGCTAATAAAATTCCATGAGGTAGGTATTATGTATGAGGATTAAATAGGTTAATATTTGTAAAACTCCTAGAATACTGTCAGGCATACATTAAATTTTATATAAGTTTCACCTAAAAAAAAAATAGGCTAAAAACAGTCTGCTCAGAAGTCTCCAGACTTATCCCTCCCAATTGTCAATGAGACCACTTTGTTAACTGTAAAACATGTTGTAAATTGGCTGTTACAAGACCCAATCATTTAGGCATGGGTACCCCTAGCTCCCAGCCTGTCCCAGGATACAGTTCAGTGACAATGACCAGTCCCCGGCGCCTCTCAAAGGCCTCATGGAAGTAGAGGATGCAGTCATGCTGGAGCCGGGCTAATAGCCGGGCTTCCCGACGTGCTGATGCCTTTGGCTTGGCCTGGCTGGGGATGAACTTGGCTGCAAATTCCAGGCCAGAGCTACGTTCCACCACACGCCTCAGGTAGGAGAAGGCACCCCTGGGTGACACAGAGAGAGGGGGCTCAGTCTTCAGACCTAGGAGCTTTTCCTGAACCCTGATTCCAGCTCCCCTCCTAGCCCCACACCTGCCAATCTCCTGGTGGATGTCATAGAAGTCACTGAGTCGCCTTCCTCGATGCTCTTCATCCTCCCTGGCCCCCTCAACCTCCATAGCTGTCTGAGCTGGGACAGAAATGTCCTGGTGTTAGGTGGGGAGGATGAGAAAGGGAACAGGGCAGAGACTGGGACAGGCGGGTAGATGACAGAGACAGAAGAGCGCAAGAATGTCGGGGCCTAAAGTGGGGGTGCTGGGCTGGAGGGTGTGGTGGTCAGTGATCAGGAGTCCAGGCCTGAGGGCTTCCTGGGCAGGGCGGGGCTCATACCAGATTCCTGTGGGTGGGCACTCTGCCCTTCTACCCTTGGACTATAGCCCACCTGCATGCACAGCCAGCTCTGCTTTGCAGGAGACCTCGCCTGCCAGGTTCCGGGCCGTGCAGGTGTAAACGCCTCCATCCTGGGTCCCTGTGCTGAGTACCACCAGGGAGCATTCATTCTCCTCATACACGAAGCTCACATGGTTGCTCTCGGCCAGCAGCACCTCGTCCTGCAGAGTTGGCTGTCACCTCTAGCCCAAGCCTCACCTCCACCTGCGACCCAACTTTACCTCCCTGCCAGAGACCCAGTTCCATCTCTACCTCAGGGCAGCAGCTTCTGCATTGACAGCCTTGTACCCCTCAGCCAGACAGGCTCCTGGGTCCCATGTCCTCCTCCTAACCACACCTCTACCTAGGCTCCCCTGTCTCCAACCTCCCAAGACCCCACCCCCCAGGCTTCTGGCCAGCCCCAGGCTCTGACCTTGTACCACATGATGTCTGGCAGTGGTTTCCCCTCAACCACCACAGCAAAGCGAGCAGTTTCCCCAGCCCCCACCTCCACATCCTCCATGATGGACTCAAACCTAGGGGCCTCTGAAATGAAACAGGGACAGGAAGGGAGGGAGCAGGATGCTGGCATCTGACTCTAAGAACCCATCACCACTGCCTCAGTCAGAATGCCAGAACTCCCCACCCCAACCTCCCAGCATCCCAGTCACTCTCTACTCCCAGGGTCCCAAACTCAGCCCCTTGGAACACCAGAGTTCTTTGTTTGGACTATGCTCTCCCTGTAAACCCAAACATGATGTTCTCCACATCTCAGGAAACCTGGCACAAGCTGCAGCCTTGCTTTGTTTGACCTTCAGTGTTCATTTGCCAGCTCTGAAATTAGGAGATTTTCACACACAAAGGAAATCTGGATTTCCTGCCTCTCAGGACTTGCCACGGCAAGCCGCTCGCTTCATTGCATGAATCTACTGAGGAGAAGCGACTCAGTGCTGCCGCCCGTGGGTGGTTGCCCTTCTTCACAGCACCACCTCTCCAGCTTCTCTGACTTCACCAGCACCTGGCCCCTGCAGGCAGCTGTCTGCCACCCTGAATTAAGCTCATGGATGAATTTGCCTCTATCTTGAAGTTTTTCTCTCTGAGTGTTATTTAAATGTTTACTGCACCTTCCTACCATCTTGGGGCTGACAAGATGAACAAAAAGTAACCCCAAATATTAACTGAACAGCCTAGAAACTGACTCTCAGCTTAATTTTCCCACATGTGGCTGTGATTTCATTCTTTACACATATCACATGATCATATGATTTCCTGGCAAAGTGGCTTCTAATTCTCATGATGGAATTAAATACACATTTACAATGTGCTTTGCAAAGGAGCCTGTGGCTTTCAGCTACCTCTACCCCACTCCTGAGCATCATTTTTTTTTTTTTTTTTTCGAGACAGAGTCTCATTATGTCACCCTTGGCAGAGTGCCATGGCATTACAGCTCACAGCAACCTCAAACTCTTGGGCTTAAGTGATTCTCTTGCTTCAGCCTCCCAAGTAGCTGGGACTACAGGCGCCCACCACAAGGCCCAGCTATTTTTTTGTTGTAGTTGTCATTGTTGTTTAGCAGGCCTGGGCCAGGCTCGAACTCACCAGCCCCAGTGCATGTGGCTGGTACTCTAACCACTTGGCTATAGGCACCAAGGCACCTCCTGAGCATGTTAAAGATCTCAGCTGTAAGGGGAACAGGAGAGATCCAGGCATACAGGGAAAAGCAGGGTCACTGGTATAGCCTGGTGTCCTTCACAGGCACACAAACAAAAGGGGAGGACACCCTGCGAGTGGGAATGACACTACAGTGGGGTCAAGGTGGAGGAAATGGAGCCATCACTTTACTTGCCCTGCCTGGGTGGTGGGTGGTGGAGCCTAGTGGAATGGAGATATTCAATATAAGCCCAGGTGTGTTTCAGCCCTTGCTGGCTAGACATAGTCTCCATTAGCCACTGTCCCTGCCAGACTGGGCTGCACAGTTTTCAGGGCCAGGGCCTCCTGAGACCCCAGGGCTCCTCCTCTATCTGGGAAGAAGGATGAGGCTTGTATCATAGGAGCAAAGTGGTGACTGAGGAGGGCGTGGGGCAGAGGCTGGGAAAGCGGGAAGACATACCGGGACCCCACTCCATCTACCATCCTCATAGCTGGCCAGGAGGGCACTTCTTTCTCACCCACCCTATTACCACTTCTCTTCCATTTCAACGACATCTGCCCTCCCCCTAGGAATCTGGTTCCCACTCACCAGGGATGTGGCAGGGGCAGCTATGAAGGTCAAAGCACAAGAAGGTTTCAAGTCCGTTTCAGTGAATTTTTTTTTCAAGCACCAGAAAATGTCCATTTGCCCATGATAAGATTGTGCTAACTAAAATGTCACTTTTTTTTTTTTTTGTAGAGACAGAGTCTCATTTTACCGCCCTCGGTAGAGTGCCATGATGTCACACGGCTCACAGCAACCTCCAGCTTTTTGGGGCTTACGCGATTCTCTTGTCTCAGCCTCTAGAGCAGCTGGACTATAGGCGCCCTCTTGTCTCAGCCTCCAGAGCAGCTGGGACTACAGGCGCCCGCTACAACGCCTGGCTATTTTTTGGTTGCAGTTTGGCCGAGGCCGGGTTTGAACCCACTACCCTCAGTATATGGGGCCAGTGCCCTACTCACTGAGCCACAGGCGCCACCACTTTTTTTGCTTTTGGTTAGAATAATATCTACTCAGCAAGCAACACTATTACCTCATGTTTATCAGAAGCGCTGAGTGGCAGTTACATATGTTTAGAGTTAATTAACAGAGTGGAAAACAAAACAAGTACTACCTAATGCATTGTATGGTGTGAGAGACTGCATTTTTAAAGGAGAAATTATAAAAAGTGTCCTTGCTGCAAAGGCTGAGAGGCTCTGTCAAACAGGCTTGTGTACAAGGGCATCCTCAGAGATGGTAGGCTGGTAATTAGATGCACTCTGAGTTTTTCTTTTTTTAATCAACTTGGTCTTCCTATCCTTGTTGTCTTTGAGATAATATTTCCTGTTGGATTTAACACAGGAGCTAGGAGCACTCACTAGCTTTGGAGTCAGGTAGCCAGACTTGAATCCAGATTCTGTACTTAATTAGGTTGTATGAACTTGGGCCAGTTAGCACACTCTCTGAGCCTCAATTTCCTCATCTGTAAAATGGGGATAATAAACCAATCCCCATCTTGTAAGGTTGATGTAAATATTAAATGAGGTGATATCATATAAAGTGCTTAGTACTGAGTCTGGCACATACTAGCTACTTAATAAACATCTTATTAGTATAATACTATTATTATTGTTATCATTAATATTAGTACTTGTATTATCATGGCCATTAGAGGGACAGGCTTGAGAGGGAAGATATGGGATTGGATTCCTAGCAGTGGCAGGGGAGTCATGTATACAGGGGTGTGAGGAGGGAGCTGTGGGGTCTAGAGGGAGGATGAGGAGGTCAATTGCCACCCACCTGCCAGTTCCAGTCTGACTGAGCAGGTCTTCGTGCCATGGCGGTTTCGGGCTGTGCAGGTGAGGGCCCCCATGTCCCGGCAGCTCACCCGGCAGATCCGAAGGCAGTACTGGTCATCATCCGGCTGGCTCAGCTCATACACACCTGCCCGTGCCTCTAGGAGGGCCCCTCTGCAGCTAAGGGACACATGATAGGGAGGTTATCCAGGATCTGTCCCAGGGAGCTCTGGCCAGAATAGGACTGCCATATGTGGGAACCAAGCAGGGAACCCACCTCCTCCAGATGACCTGGGCCTCCACATGGTTGAAGGTGACAGTGACACTGGCAGGCTGTCCCTCCACCACATATACGACATCTGGTTTGTCCAGCACAACAGGAGCCTCCTCCAGGGCTGGGCCTGGGAAGAGGAGAGCACAGGCTCCGTTTTGAGCTTGATGCCAGGCTTTGGTGCCCACCTCCCCTTTATTCCCCAAATTGCCACTTGAGCTCCATTTTTAAAGGTGAGAAGCTGAGGCTCAGAGAAGTTTATCAACTTGTCCAGGAAACACAGCTGGAAAGCAGCAAAGCTGCAGTTGGACCCCAGTGTGTCTGATCCCAAAGCCTCAACTTTACCTATTGTGCCCCACTGCTCTCAGGAGAGAGAAAGAGCACAGTGGGGGGGTTGCAGCCTGCCCAACCAGTCAATGTGTCCAGGCCAGCCTGGAGGCCCCCAACAGGTCTCTACTCCCTGGCCCAGCAGCTCCGCCCTACCCCACAGGGGCACCTGACTCACCATGTTCTAGCAGCTGCACGGATTCAGAGGGGGGTGAGGGCTTGCTGCTACTCTTGACAGTGGTGGTGAGGACCCGGAAGATGTGCTGGAGCCCCTTCCGTAGCCCTGTGGCCGCCCAGCCAGGCTCCCGCAGACCTGTGGCCAGCACTGTCCACTGGTCGGAGCCCAGCACCTGGTGCTGCACCGTGTATGTGAGGGAGTCCGGGTCTGACAGGGGAGAAGCTGCTAGAGCCTGACATTGCCTGGGCGGCACCCACTCTCCCCATCTAGCTAGCTCGGGACCCTGGAACTCATCATTAATCTGCTCTGAGATGTGCTTCAGTTTCTCCTGCTGCTACCTGCTCCCCCCGATCTGATCCTGCCTATCTATTACTGCCCTGGCCAGGTTTAGCATCAAGGTTTCAGTTACAGGCATGGAGGGGCTGGGCTTGCATTCCAAGTCCTTGCTACCTGAGGTTAAGGAAACTGAGGCACAGAGTGGGATGAGATCCTGGACAAAGGGAGGAAGGGGTATCTCCAGGATCACGACCCAGGCATCTAGTCCCTCAGAGAAAGGGAAGGGAATGTGGTGGTGCCCCATAGCTCCTCTCCTGACCCAGAGCCGGGGCCTCGTCCACCCTGAAGGAAAGACAGGCAAAGCTGCTCCTGGCCACGCTCCCAGCACTCCATCTGTTCCTGTCCCTGCCTGTGTGCTTCGAGGACCTGGCTCCCTTTGTGCCCTGCCGAGGCCTGTCTCCCACACCCCACCCACAACTCTGTGTGGCCCTGACCCACCGATGGCCATGTCCAGATTTCTGGGGGGGTTCCATGTGAGGGTGACCATCTTCCCAGTCACAGCTACCACCTGTGGGGCACCATCTGGGGGGCCTGGAACCACATCTGAAAGCCACACATCAGATGCCTACTGAGTCCTTTAGGGCCTAGTAGCTCTGCAGGATCGCCAAGCCTCAGTAAAGCAGGCTGGGGTCCAGAGGCTCGGCCACAGGGGTAGGGACAAGGCTGGAGGGCTCCCAGGGGAGCAAGGGGAAAGGAGCTGGTGTGGAGTCCCTCCTCCCCCAGCCCTTGGGTCACAGCAGAGGCCAGGCTGTGGGCACAGCTGACTGGAGAGGTGCCCGTCTTACCTGTGACATATAGGTGGGCATAGCAGGCAGCTTTGCCAAGCTTATTGGCAATGACACTCTTGTAGACACCCGCATGCTGAGGCCCAACAGCAGGGAACACCAACCGATGTACATCCCTGTCTGATGGGGGAGGGACAGTGATGCTGGGCCTGAGCTAGGACGATATTCTGAGGGGTGGGCCCATGCCACCCTGGGCTTGGCCCCTCACGTCCACCTACTTCAGGGAGGAGGCAAGGAAAGCAGCAAGAAGTATGTCCACCAGGGCCAGGTTAGGACTGGCTTCTAAGTTGACAACTGTAGTCCTGGCCCCTATGGCCTGTCCCTCCAGTGGGTCAGGCCCAACAGATTACCATCTCCTTCCACACTGGGCCACCCACCCTCTAGGAGCTGTACTCCTCATCTCTATCCTTTTGCAGAGTCACAACCTCCTTGACAAAGTTCTGACAAAGCTTTGTTCCAAAGGTCTGTCCTCTCATCCCCTCTCTCTCCCCCCCCCCCCCCCCCATGCTGCTGCCAAACATCTCCAGGAGAGCATCAGGAAAGCCCTGCATGACTGGGGCCAAAGCCCATAGCCCAACCCTTTCCAATATCTCCTGCTGCTCCTGCATGCCTTAACTGACAAGCTATTGTGGCCCAGAACAAGCCTGTGAGTTCCATCTCTAGGTCTCTGTTCATAAGACTCCTCCCTTTTGGAATGTTCTCTTTCTCTCTCTTTTTTTTTTTTTTTTTTTTTTGGCCAGGGCTGGGCTTGAACCCGCCACCTCCGGCATATGGGGTCAGTGGCCAGTGCCCTACTCCTTTGAGCCACAGGCGCCACCCTGTTCTCTCTCTCTCTCTCTTTTTTTTTTTAAACTGAGTCTCGCTCTGTTGCCCTGGATAGAGTGCTGCAGCGTCAACATAGCTCACAGCAACCTCAAACCCCTGGGGTCAAAAGATCCTCTTGTCTTAGCCTCTCATAACTGGGACTATAGGTGCCCACCACCACGCCTGGCTAGTTTTTGCTATTTTTAGTAGAGAAGGGGTCTCACTTTTTCTCAGGCTGGTCTCAAACTCCTGAGCTCAAGCAATCCTCAATCCACAATCCACTATCCACAATCCACCTGCCCAGCCTCCCAGAGTGTTAGGATTCAGGCACTACACTGGGCCTTGCCTTTCTCCTATTACCTAAGGCTTCCTTCTACTTCAAGATGTAGTTTGTGAGTGCGGCCTTGTGAATCCTCCTGCACAGTGCCCCGACACCCTCTGCCCCATTCATTGACTCCCTCCCAGAGCTCTAATGCTCTCCTTATGCATCACTGGGCACCAGCCTACACTGCTTTGTGGGTGTGTGTATGTGTGTGTGTGTGTGTGGGGTTCTTCCTCTTTACTTGCATGAGCCATAGCACCTGACCCAGCCCACAAGTTCCCTAAAGAGAGGACTGACTTTGTCAGATCTACTTGTCCAGACCCAGGAGTTTGCATGCTGTAAGTTCCAAATACATTATAAATTATGAGCTGTCCGTGCCCAGCCTGTGTTAGATACTTGACATGGTTCCCCCTGCCCACAATCTTTTCAACAATCCGACAAAATTATCCCCATTTTACCAATGAGGTCAGAGACATTAATGGACTTGTCCAAGGTCACATAGCTAATAAATGATGAAGCGTAGCAATGATGAAGCCATGGCTTGAACTTGGTTCCATCTGATTCCAAAGCTCTTTCCTTATACCCTGCTCCATGAATGATAAGAAGGCTGTCTCTGGAGAGGACACAAGAGGAGGCCTGCACTGTCCTCCTTCACATCAGGACTGTCTCAAAACACCCCTCCTTTCTCTCAGTGGTTATCTCCGCATAGAACAGCCACCCATTCATTTATCTCTGCTGACACTATTTATAAGGGAAGAGAAGCCAAGGCTGCCAGTGACCCCAGATACAGATAGAAGCAGTGACGCCAGCTCATATGCCAAGACAAACCCACCCAAGGGCTCAGCATAGATCAGGAGACAGGAAAGCTTGTGACTGAGCAAAGACAGCTGAGAAGGGGTGGGAGACTGAGGGCAAGGGTCAGAACCATGGTGGTGGGTAGGGTAGGGAGAATGGAACATGAGTGACAGGGCATCCTGGTTAGGAGATGGTCACCAGCGTCAGATGGTCCTTGCTTGCCTTTAGGCAAGTTCCTTTACTTGTGTAAGACCAGCTTTCTCAGCTATACATGGGGCTACTAGTGCCTGATTATAGTGGGCCACATAAGGCTTTTAGCACTCAGGGCCTTTAGAAAGGGCACTTAGAAAGCACTTAATAAAGATGACTTTTTGTTGTGCTATAGCTGTAAGAGGAAACCATAATGGGTCATTGTATGAGCAGTGTCTTAGCAGAGGTGGGCAGACCTTCTCACACAAGACTCAGGTTCCTTCAAGGATGGAACTGAAATGCTCCCATGAGAGGATATCCCAGGCTAAGAGGACACCAGCCTAAATATGTTCCTCTGCATTTCCCCCACTCCTTCTTTATTTGCTGCTTGTCATCAGCACCAGACAAAGCATCTTTTCCATGCTAGATGCTACCCACTCCTGCTTTAGCACTGAAATGTCTGTAGAAGCAGCACTGCACTGCTTTATCCACAATGATAATGATGGCAACAACCAATAGCAACACCAGTAAGAGTTAACATTTCTTGACCACTCGCTATTTGCCAGGACTTGTTCTGTATGTAACGACTAATTTAATCTTGGAACAACTCAACTACTTATGAGGAAACTGAGGCACAGAGTTCTGTAACATGCTCACGGGCATGAATTGGTCAGCAGGAGGCTGTTCTGCCTGTCCAGTGAGTGCTCACAGGGCCACCAAGGGGTGACTCAGCAGACGAGGGCTGTGCAGCCTTGAGAGGAGGCTATAACTTCACAGCCCCTCTGGGCTCCTTCTCTGGGTACCCCATCCCTGACTAGACTACAGAGGAAAGGCCCTGAAGGAAGCCAGGGAGAGGGGCAGTGCACTTCAAGCCAAGAGGGTGCTGAAGGAGACTCTCCCAAGGGTCCCTTCTTGGGCACATACACTGTGTCATGCGCCGGTCGTCACTGCTCTGGATGCGGTGGCCATTGTGGAACCAGCTGATGGTGGGGTAGGGCAGGCCAGTCACCTGGCACTCCAGCATGACCTCCTTGGCCAGTCCCACCTCCAGGTCTTGCAGTGGTCGCAGGAAGTCAGGAATAGACAGCCGCTCTAGCTCGCCCTGCTCTGGCTCCTCGGGGATGGATGGCATCTTCTCCAGCTTTGAGCTATAAGAACCACATGGTTGCCCAGAAGCCTGAGCTACACCTCCCACCGCAGGGCTGGGCTGACCTCTCAAAGGCAGCCCTGGTGCCTGGGGCTCTAGGCAGTACCTGGGGCCTGTAGCTGCTGTCCGGGGCTCCTCCACGTAGAGCTGGGCTGAGCAGTGTGCCTGACCATGGGTATTGGTGGCACTGACCTCGTAGAGTCCCTCATTCTCGCTGCCCACACGAGTGATGTGCATTGAGTGCAGACCCCCATCCTGCTGCAGCCGCAAGTTCTCATTCTCCTCCACAGGATGGCCTGGGGGAGGCAGGGACAGGAATGCAGAGCCCAGCAGGGATCCCTGCCCTCAGTTCACTCCATCCTGGCTAAGGCCCCTTGGGGTTCCCCAGCACCTGCTGGGGGGGTCATACCAAAGTGAGTCCAGGTCACTGAGGGTGGTGGAGTGCCACTGATCTTGCAGTCGAAACGGGCGGCTCGGCCCTCCAGCACCTCCACATCTTCCAGCAGCCGTGTGAACAGGGGTGCCAGTGAGGGCCGCACGGTCAGGCGGGCACTGCAGGTCAGCTCATCTGGAGGCAGGGGACAGGAGACAGTGCAGAGACAGGAAAGGCCACGAAGGCCCAGACACCCCAACCTGCCAGTCCTGCTCTAAGGCTGGGCAGGGCCTAGCAAAGACTTTCTGCATTGGAGGTGACCTTCTTGGGAGGGCGTATACACCCTGGAAGGGTGGCTGGCTGGAAATGCCATAGCAGCCCAGGGTCTGGCCCTACTGTCTCCTCCTCACCTCACTCTGACCACCCACTGGAAGCATAGCCAAGCTCTGGGAGGGTCCCAGAAGCCAAGCCCTACTTCATGGCCCTCTTTGAGACTCTCATCCATGCACAGGTCATGCTCACATTCCTGCCTGCCCCAGACACAGAGCAGATGCCCCTTGACCACACTCTACCACCCCACAAAGGGGAGACAGTAGTCCCCTATGCTGATCTGATGGCTCTTCCTGCTTATAAAGCCCTCCATCCAGCTTCACCTCAGGTGCCATCACCCACACCTTGATGAGATAGATGCCATCAGCCCTGCTCTTCACATGAGGACAGGACCAGGCCAGAGATGTCATTAGCAACAATGGTTGGCACTTATTTGGTGCTACCCTTTGACAGGCACCACTGTGCTTTGTTCTTTCCATGTTATGTCATTAATTCTACCAATCCCCCTAGGGAGTATTATCATGATCCTCTTTCTACAGACAAAGAGTTGAGAACTCAGAGAGATGAAGTGACTTGGAAACCTGCAGGGCAGGAACTGGAGCCTGACCCTGTGTTTCCTGCTACTTCTTAGCAGACTTGCTCACTTATGGGTACAGCTAACCCTGACGCAGCACTTCCTTTGTGCCAGCTACCAGGCTAAGTGCTCGGTTTATTGAGGCAGGGGTGCTGTCCAGGAACAGGTGCCATCCTATCTCCCAGCCCTTGTACCTCCCCCTGGAGACAAAGCCTCCTTTCCTAGGAATGAACACTGTTCCTTCAGCCTCCTCCCTCCAGCTCTCAGGTGCCCACAGCAGCCCTAAGCCTGAGTGGGCGGTTACCTTTGGCGGTGCTGAGCTTGCAAGTGTAGACCCCACTGTCGTCCTCGTGCACAGAGGTGAGCAGCAGCTTGCACTTGTGGCCATCGAAATGCATCTTGCATTTGAGCAGCGCAGGCTGCAGCAGGCGGCCATGACACAGCCAGTCCACCTCCACATCGGCGGGACCCGCCACCAGGCACTCAAACAGTGCCATCTCCCCGGCCCCCACGTCCACGTCCTGCAGGGGGGCCAGCACGGCCAAGGACCGGCTTTCAGGGTGTGCTGGGGGAAAGCGGCCACAGGGTCCACACACAGAGCAGAGATACACAGGGTGAGGGAGACACACACACGCACACACAGAGAGACAGACAGACACAGAGAGAGAGATGCATTTTGTTCCACTAGAGACAGGGAAAGCCCACCCACCTGGCCAGGACAGCAAGAAGTGCCTAGATTTGGTTTCAAGATGGCAACCCAGGCTGGGCCAGGAAGGGTGACTCATGGCAGGCAAAGGAGCACTGGGGGACGGAAAATTAAAAGGGCCATGTGGTGGCAGAGACGGCGGCGCAAAAAGAAAAACACAGCACACCAGCTGGGTACAAACTGGACTTTATTTGAGCTAAGAAATAGGTGTTTCTGAGTATCTCCACACCCAGGACAGCAGCCCCCTGCTCTGGCACCAAGCCTGGTCAACTCCCTCATTCCTAGACAGAGTCTCTGGTCCTGACATTGAAGGAGGAAGCCCCCCATGGGCCCTACACCTGCCAGGGTCAGGGCTCAACCAGGCCACTTCAGCAGCACAGAGCCTCGGGTCTCTGGCTTTTGGTCTCTTGAGAAATATAAAGTGTTGTGCCATTAGAAACCCATTTTAGGAATGGTCGGTGACCCGCCCTTCTACCTGGCAGATGCCACAGCCTGTCCTCTCCCTGCCCAGTTCAGAAGCATCGTTTCCTGACTGTCACAGACACACAGACAAACAGATAAACAGGCCTGCAGCAGCAGTAGCACATGCATGCGCTTGATGCTTCCCTGCAGGGAGAGACTGGGTGGCTTGATACCCCACATGGCCGCCCCTTCCCAGCACTCAGTCCATTTGGTAGCCTCCTGGCCCGCATAGCCATGTGTCCACTCAGGGGGGAGGGTCCACAGGGGCCCATGGGCTATCCCTGGGTGCTGCATGGGGTGGGGAGGGAAGGCTGGGATGGGTCCGGGCCGGCGGGCCTGGGTCTGTGGGCAGGAGGCAGTGAAACACAGCGAGGTCCGAGAGGTGCCTGAGACAGGGGCGCGGCTCGGAGGGTAGCGGGGGGAGCGCAGGTGGCCCCCTGAGCTCACTCGCCTGTGTACAGACAAAAACCTCAGTCAGCAAGCGGCAGGTTAGTGCAGCACACACACGCACAGGCACACAAACCTGGCTAGGGCCCTTCTGGATGGAGAGCTGCCTCTTAGCTCCCCCAAGTTCCCCAAGACCAGCTACAGGCCAGGAGGGCCAGCAGCTGACCAGAGGCCAGGTCCCCAGGGTTCCTGGGCAGACAGAGACCTGGGCCACCAGGGAAGAGGCATTCACAGGCATTTGGAGCACCCTACAGCCTGGGGAATGTTGGGAGGAATCCCAAAGAGAGAAAAACACCGAGACACGGGTTAACACGGAGAAGCAAGGCAGAGCCAGAGCCTGGAGGAGGAGGAATAGGCCAGAAAATGGGGCCTGAAGAATCCAGAGCTGGCTGGAGAGGGCAACCACAGGAATGGGAGGCGCAGGGAAGGGTCACTGAGGCAGGTGGGACCCTGCAGAGTCACCATGACTATTAGGGTGGGGATCCCAGCAGGTAGCTTGGGAAATTCTCAGAGATAGCTTCATGCTGAGCATGGAAGGACTGAGCTTTGTGGGAGGCGGAAGGACTCAGGGCTGAGGGAGGAGCTACAAGAGGTCTTTGATCCTGCTCCATCATGGGGAAAGGTGGAAGGCTAGGCAAAGGCCAGGCCTCAGGGAGGAAAACTTACCAGCCTTGGGAGGATAGCCTAGCTTAGGCCGGTCATTCCCACTGCCAGTTAGGGCCCTTGCCCTTGTGTCCCCACCCCTGGGGCCCAGCCCTATCCACATCTCACAGCTATTCTTACCCTGGCATCCTGGGGTCCCTATGATGCTCCATGCCAAGTTACCTCACGGGCCCCTCCGAACGGGTCCAACCACCACTCACCCACTGCTACCCCCAACCACAAAAGCTTCTGCACAGCAATGGGATGGGCAGGGTGGGCAGGGGGGCAGGAGGAGACAGGGGTGAGAAGGTGAGAGAGGAGCCTGGGCAAAGCAGGTGACAAAGACTCAGAAGAGTATACAGAGGATGGCCAGCGGCAGGCGCAGGGTCTCTGGCTGCTGCTGGGGCTGTGTGATGGAGCCTGGGGAAGGCAACGTGGTGCAGTAAGCTGAGCACATAACTATCTGCTGTGTGCCCCAGGAGTCACTTCCTCTCTCTGGGCCTCAGCTTACTCAACTACAATATAAGCAGCTGGGCCAGGGGACACCTAAGGTAGTGACATCCTGTAATTGAGGCTGTGTGAGAGCTGTCAGTGGGTAGAGCCGGAGCAGGACCAGGTGGGGGTTTATGGAATGTGTGAGACACTCACCTCGGACCTCCAGACGGGCCTCACATTGCCGAGCACCATACTCGTTGACCGCTTTGCACGTGTAGAAGCCCGCATCTCCCCGCTCAGCAGCTAGGATCCGCAGACGGCACAGCCCACCCTCTGCTTCCTCTGCGAATCGCCGCTGGTCTGGGCGCACGGGCTGGCGATTCCTCAGCCTGTCAGAGGGGGCAAGAACTCAGTCCTGGCCCTGGGATTGACCTGTATGTGCAGGGAGGTAGGGCCACAGAGCCAGGCCGGTGGGCTTCTCTTCCCCTCTACAGCTCACCACACTGGCCCAGGTGCCAGGGCAAGGTCTTCACCCAGACTTTACCATCTCACCCTGATATATGGAACTTCCAGGCCATCTCTTCCCTCCTGGATCTCTCTAGAGAGCCATGCTATTTGGCTCTTAATAGTTCTTAAACTTCCTTATGTCTTATTTTTATTTATTTATAATGGACAGATAGTTTCCCACTTCCCAAAAGGGATATGAAAGAACTTATTAAAAAAAAAAAAAAATCACAGCAGGGACCAATCAATTAAAAACAAAAACCAGAACCCAGACCAATAAAAAAATAGGCAAGCTGTGTGATCGATGTTTCAGGCACCTGGCTGAGCAAGGCACCGCAGCTGAGACCCACATTTAATTCTGGGGTTTTGGCAGTTCAGAAACAAATTGTTTTTGGACACAAAGTGGACCTCAAAAGTCACCCTGCTGTCAATTGATGGGGGTGAGGGTGGCCAACCTTCTTCAGGATCAAAAGGACTCCTGGTCATTTATTCCACGTGGACAGACATGAGATAATTTATTGTCCAAGCCTCTCCCTAGACAGAGAAGCAATAAATAAGCCTAGAACCCCAGGGTGAGGGGCAGGAGTGTTGGGGGAGTGGCACTGCTGTCCTTGGGACAAGGCCCACTGGGAAGACGCAGCTTATGGGGAAGTTCATGAAGAGTCCACTCCTTTTTACCCAACGGCAGCCTGGCAGGGCCGAGCCTGGAGCGGAGATGCTGGCAGGTGGTGCAAATAGCTGCTACTCACCAGGAGACCACGGGCTTGGGTTCTCCCTGCACACGGATGCTCATTATGACATCTTGGCCTTCTCTTACTGACTGGTCCATAAGTGAGACCTGCAGGGGGACCCCAGAGTGTCAGGAAAGACAGGGAACAGCTTTGGTTCCTGGGGGCTGGAGGATGTGGGATGGGACTCTTTCACACAGCCTAACAGAGGCTGGCTCTGGGTAAGGAGGGTTAAATAGGAGCAAAGTTCCAGGTCTTGCTGGAGACTAAGCATGGCCTCAGGAACAAGGCCTGGCATACATGGGGGACTGGGCACCACCCTCAGGGCTCTGACCTTGAAGGTAGGGGGTGCCTTGGAACCAGTATCAGAAGAACGGTGGTTCTGGCTGGGACTGAGCTTCATGGTGGGGGTTCGGGGCCAGGTCTCTCCAGGCTCCGGGAACTCCTCTGGGGGACTCAGGTACTCCTCGTCTGAGGTGATGGGGCTGCTGAAAGGGGAGGAGGATCCACCTGGAGGAGACACAGAGGAAGATGGCAGGAGAGGAAGGGGCCAGCTGGAATGACATAGGAGGCCAGGAATTGAAGCAGCTGTCCGTAGGCTGGCCCTGCCCTGACTTTACCTCTGGGCCCCCACTCACTTGCAGTGTGGCCTTGTCCAGGTGATTGCTCTCCCTGAGCCTCTGAATCCTCCTCTGCCACAGACTCTGCAACACTGACCTTGCTGACCCTCTGAGAGGGGACACTACAGGAATGGCCTGGGGCAAAGGATTCAAGCAGCAGATTGGTGCCTCCTGGGCCTTGTTCAAGACCTAGAATTCCACTGGAGCTACGAACCCACATTCCTGGCATGGAGAGGGGGTCCAAACTACTAGTCACCAGCTCCAAAAGCAAGTGATGCACATCACTGGGACCCCAGAGCGGCACAGGCAGGACGCCTGTTTCTTGGGTGAGCTGGGCCTGGTGCAGAGGAACACATACCTCAGACCAGCCCCATCCTGACCTCAGGCCAGAGCCAATAGGGTGACACCATCCAGCCTGCCCTTCCCCCTCTGCCTTCTCAGCTTCCTGCCACAGAAAGCCCAGGGACACCTGTTGACCCCAGCCCTATAGAAAGAATGGACCCCCAAACTCTCAGGGGATAGAAAAGCAGAGCTGAAATAATCCACAAAACAGGGCAGCTCAAACTGGGGAGGAGGGGACCACCAGAGTCTGCCTTGGGGGAGGGGTGTCCCGAGGGCCCTGACGCCTTCCCCCGCAACTGGCCAGAGGCCCAGCCTCACTGAGCTGGCTCCTATCCGACTGCCAAATACAGACATGAATCTGCCACAGCCCCTGGCCCCTCCTTCTGTTTCCCCACCCTAAGCCCCCATCAGGGATGTACCCCAACTCACCCAAGACTCTGCATACAGACCCCAGCCTGCGCCTGTCTTGAAGTTCTGCCCTGGCACCCAGCCCTCCTGCTGCCTGCCCTCTGCCCACCCCACCGGGCTCTCAAGGGAGTAGGAGTCCAGGAGCCCAGCCCCACTGACCTAGCCGAGGGCCACACTGAGAAGGCCCTACGGAAGGGGGATGGAGGAGTTGGGGGCTGGTGGGCGAGAGGCTGGGTGGCAGGCAGTCCGGCAGCCGGGAAGGTGGTGCCTGCTGAGACCACAGGCAGCCTGGGCCCTGGAGGGGAGGAGCGGGGAGGGGCAAAGTGCAGCAAGGCTGAATTTAGCCACCCTGCTCACTGCTCAGCAGCGCGGTGGGATCTGTCTTTTCTCTCCTTACAGCTTCTAGGCCCTGACAAAAGCAAAGCCCCATGGGTGGTGCCTTGACTCAAGGTGTGGGGGCCTCAGTCCCAGAGCAAGACAGGAGAGAGGAGGCGCTGCACGGTGGCTCACCCTGATCCGCTCAGACACATCCACCAGGGGCGACTCCCATGACAAATGACCCCCAGTTACCCCTCATCCTAACCAAACCATTAAGCTCCCCAACCTGGAAATGCGCTGATGAGCCTCAAATACTACAGAGCCAAGCCACATCGTTTCCCCTGCACTGAGAACCGAGAACTGTCAGGACCTTCACCTCCTTCCCAGAGGTGCCCTCCTCAATCTGAGGGGGCCCAGATCCCACCTCTGCCTCCCTGTTCCTGCCCTGGCAGGCTTGGGCCAGTAGCCACTTCAGGGCACTAGCCCTGTACCCAAACCTCCTGCTGGCTCTGTCAAGGCACCTGCTGGCAATTTGCCTTCACCTGCTGGCCCACCAAGGCCAATGGTGAGAAGAATGGGGACTGTTTTTCCTAAATGACCCCTCATAACTAGCACTTGCTTGTATGTAGGCTGAGGAAGGGGCTTGGAGATAGAACCAGAGAGAATGAGGTATTGAACAGGGATTACGTGTTCTTCTTCCTCCTCCTGTCATCTCAGCCCTGCCCAGGGCCACATTCCCAGGCAATGACCTATGTTTCCCAGCACACCAGTGAGGAAGCAGGGGTGAGGACCAGATGGAGGAGGGGCCCACCATTCAGGCTGACTGTTTTGAGGTGGGGGTTGGGAAGGCAGTCAGAAAGGCACTTGGTGCTCAAGGGGTTGTCCTCACCTGATGCTGAGATCACAGGCATGGCCCCTGGAGGTAGGCACCCCCTCCCCTCCCCTCTGTGATCCTACAGCTCCAGGCTCACCTCCAAGCTGTAGGGTGCTGAGGTGCCCCAGGCCCAGGGAGGGAGAACAGAGTCAACGCTGGATGGGCAGGGTCTGTGGGAGCCTCAGAGACTCATGGTGGTGGCTGGGGGAACAGCACCCTAGGGGCATCTAGCCATCAAGCATGCTGGTCCTCAAGCCCCTCTGGGTGAGACAAACAGCCAAATCAGCCCAGGCAAGAGTCTCAGGCTCCAGAAGGGGCAGAATGAGGCCTCTTCGAGACAAGATGGTGGTGCCTGCCTCTCTATATCCCCCAAAACTGCATGGTCAAAGAGGCTGATCAAGGATCCCAGGGGCTCCACACCAGGCTCTGGTGTCCTGGTTTACCTGGCCCCATAGCCAAAGCCACCTTTACAGTCAGTCCCTGATATCCCAGCCCTGCTTCATCCACAAGCCCAGTTCTCACTGTGGACAACATGATTATATCAGCCAGGAAGCCAGGAGCAGATGCCCCCTGAACCTAACAGGCACATACACTCACTGGCCCTAAACAAGCGGCCAGAGAAGCAATGCCCCATTCACACACACACCCCCATGCTGACTTGACCTATGCACATGTCTGTCCTTTCAACATTGCTCCCAGGTCAAACTCACTTAATGAAAACACTCAGCCTCCCAGGTAGCTGGGACTACAGGCGCCTGCCACAGTGCCCTAACTACTGAGTTACAGGCATGGAGCCAAGAAACTACAATTTTAAAAAGCACCCCAGGTGACTCTTATGTACATTAAAGTTTGGCACCACTACTGATCCTCATGGGAGAAGGACACCCCAAAGAGGTGTTATCACTGAGTCTCACCTCACTGGACCATTAAACTTCAGAGCAGGGCTTTGAACCTAGGAGATCTGACTCCATAGCCCGTGTGGTTTCCATGGCACTCACTGGCTTCCCATCTTAGGTAAGGGCTCTAACTCTTAGCACTTGTTCTCTTGAGCATCAAATCACCCAGATGGCTCCTTAGACCACAGATTGCTGGGTCTTACCCCCAGGGTTTCTGATTTGGTGGGACTGGGCGACTGGACTGGGACCAATTATTGCATTTCTTTCTTTCTTTTTTTTTGAGACAGAGTCTCACTCTGCTACCCCCCACACAACTTCAAACTCCTAGACTGAAATGGTCCTTTTGCTTCAGCCTTCTGTGTCGCTGAAACTACCGGCATGTACTACCAAGCTGGCTAATTTTTTCTATTTTTTTTTTTTTTTTTCTAGAAAAAAACAGACCGGCTTAGGCTAGTCTGAACTCCTGAGCTCAAGTGATCCACCTGCCTTAGCCTCCCAGAATGCTAGGATTACAGGTGTGAGCTACCCACCCAGCCCAATAATTTCATTTCTGACACATTCTCCAGGTGATGCATATGGTGCTGGTCTGGGAATGACATTCCAAGGACCTCTACCCAGGGTCTTCTCTCCCATCCCACCCACACTTTCAGGCAGAGCTTCATGACCCTTGTCATTTTATGTTCTGCTGAGGCTCTGAGTGCTGCCCAGGTTGTTCCAAAGGGCTTGGAAAACTATAGGGACCTCTGTCCACCTCCTGCCACCTCATCCACAGCCCCTGACTGTTTAGAGGGACTAACGAGTGGGAAAGATGTGATAGTGGCTTCAGGAGCCTCTGGCTGATGGGAAAGACAAGCCTGATACACAAATGACTATAAATAGCAAGTCCAAATGATAAGGTAGCAAGATTGGAGCAGATAAGACCTGGGTGTACGGAGAGCGGGAGATGACTTTTGGCTCGTGGAGAAAGAGGGAACAGAGGGAGGAGGCAGTACTGGAATTAGACTTTGGTTTAAGCAAATGGAAAAGCATTGTAGGGAGAGGAAACTGTATGTACAAGCAAATGTTTGAGGCAAAAAGCACGTGCACAGAGGGCTAAGGTGCCAGTGCCTGGCTACAGCAGTGGGTAAAGAAATCAGGACTGGAGCATCCCACCATTAGAACAGGCCACTGCCATCAAGGGTCAGCCTCAGGGTCCAGACGGTAGAGGCCAGCTGAAGGCGTGTGGTCTTTACTCTTGAAGCAAAGGGGACTCTGGATTTTTGAGGAAGGCAGTGACACACTGCAGTTAACCCACTTCTTTGTGTTCTCTGTGGTTTGGCCCCTCCCAAACTGCCCTCCAAATGTCCTGCCCCAGCAGGTTGTGGTGATACCACTATATAAAAGTGGGAGAAAAGGGGACATGGGACAGCCAGGAGGTAGACACTTTCACAGGGGGCTGACATGAATGTTTCCCCTTGAACAATGAGAAGAACTGTACTAAAGTTTCAGGTTTTCTTGGAAATGTACAAGGCACCAGAGGGAATTTCATGTGGGTCACCCTGACCTAGCTCCAGAAGTGTCTAATTGCTTCCAAATGGTTGTGTTGGGTTGCTCCAGGTTAAAGTCTTAGCATCAATAGTAAATTAGCTCTCCATTCTTCTGACAGGCCACGAATGTCCCACTCTAGGTAACAACCCTAGGGAGTTGGGGCAGCTCCTGTGGCTCAGTGAATAGAATGCTGGCCTCATATACCGAGGGTGGTGGGTTCAAACCCGGCCCTGGCCAAACTGCACCAAAAAAATAGCCCAGCATTGGTAGTAGGTGCCTGTAGTCCCAGCTACTCAGGAGACTGAGGCAAGAGAATCACCTAAGCGATTGGAGGTTGCTGTTTGCTGAGATGCCATGGCACTCTACCAAGGGTGACAAAGTGAGACTCTGTCTCTACAAAATAAATAAATAAATTAATTAATTAAATTTAAAAAATAAATAAAATATCTTTTGGGGGGGTGGTGCCTGTGGCTTAGTGAATAGGGCACTGGCCCCATATACCGAGGGTGGTGGGTTCAAACCCAGCCCTGGCCAAATTGCAACAAAAAAATAGCCAGGCGTTGTGGTGGGTGCCTGTAGTCCCAGCTACTCGGGAGGCTGAGGCAAGAGAATCACCTAAGCCTAAGAGCTAGAGGTTGTTGTGAGTTGTGACACCATGGGACTCTACCCAGGGTGACAAAGTGAGACTCTGTCACTAAAAAAAAAAAAAAAACCATCCTAGGGAGTTGGGAGGGAGATCTGAGTTTGGGCAAGGAGACCACACTCTGCTGCTTTTCCAGATTTTGTCCAAACCCCACTGGCAGCCACCACTATCAATCGCAAGGGACACTCTGCAACTGTGCAGCAAGTGGCTGGGGACCAGGGGCAGGAGAAGAGGGTACAGACATTGGTCCCATGGTTTTCCTCTTTTCCTTCTGGATTCATAACCCCAGTAAGTACGTTCTTTTCTGCTGTGATAGTGTTGACCATAGAGTGGGACCAGAATGAGCCTTGATGAGCTATTACATTCTCTGGCCCAAATGTCCTCAGCCAACTCACCCTCCCCACAGACCTGGCAATCTTACTGAGTAAGCACCCCAGGAGTTATGATGATACTCACTCTACAGATAACTGTGCCAGCTAAGATACTGTGAAGAGGCCAAGGTCTTTGCTGGAAAATGCTAGAATTCTGGGCTCAAATGAATGAGAACTTGTGCTTAAGAGGAGGACTGAGGTGTGCCCCTGGAGCCTCCCACATCCCCTTTCCTCATGACCAGCATCCGAGGACCTCCTGTCAGAGCTCATGATGTGTGTGAGCCACATGTGCTCACACTAGGCATGCAAAGGAAATGAATGGATCCCACCTGAGACCATGTAAATGCACAGTTATTATTATAAAATGAAATGAAATAAAAAATGCAGTTCCTCAGTCACTGAAGCCACATTTCAAGAGCTCAACATCCACAGGTAGCTAGTAACTAACATATTAGACAGTGCACATATAGAAAATTTTTATCATCACAGAAAGTTCTATTGATCAGTTCTGCTCTAGAGCAATTTGCTAAAGCTTTCCAAGCCTCAATTTCCTCCTCTGTAACATGGGCATAATAATAGAACCTACCTCACAGGGCTGGATTAAATGTGACAACCCAATCAACACCAGCTTGATATCTATGAAGCACTCAGTAGGCAGTAACTAATCACATGATTTTTTTTATCTGCCACTCAACCTAAGTTTATTTGCTTCATGGGGGACTTGTTTCCATCACCCTAAATCATATGTTGCTTATGACATCCTAGGCAGACTGCAGGTGTGTAAAAAGGCCGCTGGCCTGGTGCCAGCTCTACATCACTTTACTCTCCACATTTCTGTCTTCCCATCTGTAAAATGGGAATATTGCCACCTGTCATATGTCCCTTCAGGGAGCATACACAGCACAATGTAGCTTAAGGGAAGAGATGTGAACAGAATTGGAAAAAGCATATGGCACTCTCCAAACAGAAGAAACTGTTTAGAGAGATGTAGCACTTGGCACCAGGTTGGCACTCAATAAATGCTCATGTGATGGATGCAAGTAGCAGCTGAGGATCCTTTGCTTTGGTTAAGCACACTTCTCCACAGTCACCTGCCCTGATCCTCACATCTTCTTTGGGAGAAGGGCTGTGGTCTTAGTTATTCAGTGGAGTAGGAGGGGCCTAAGGAGCTGGTGAGGATCAGGCCCCACTGGCACAGACCCCGCCCCTAAACCACACCACCTGCGGCTGCATTCTCTAGTCAACCATTCTCTAGTTACCATGGTTCGCAACCAGGAACTGAGATCTGTGGGCTCTCAAAATCGGGTGCTATTGGGTGGGCACCTCAAGAGGATGCTGGGCAGCTAGCCCTAGTTACCATGGCATAGGCAGGGGGAGAGTGAGGAGCAAGAAAGGGAGGTGGCTGCATCCAGGACTCTTCCCATGAGTCACTGCCCACTGCCTCCCTCCACCTGCTCCCCACCACACCCACAGCCACACTACTGGATACCCTCCCCTAGCCGCACCCCTCCCTGCAGAGTGCAGGCCTGGGACCCCCCAGTGCCCTGTCCTTGCCAAATGTCTGTGCCACCCCTGGTTCCGCCTACTCCTGCCTCTCTCCAGGTCCACTGGCCCCTGTCCAGCCACTCTGGACCAAACAGTGCCTTGTAGGGTAAGAAAGTCAGCTTGCTCCACAGCAGCCAGAGCTGAGTCTAGATCCACATGCCTGTTTCTCAGGCCCTGAGGCCCTCGAGCCAGCCTAACTTATGGAGGCTGCTCTCTTGCTGCAATGCCTGGTGCATCAGACCAGTGTGATGAAGGCTTTCTAGCTCCCCAGAGATACCATGACAGGCTGAGGATGAGAGGCTGGGAAATATTGAGGGCCTGGGGGCTGTGAGCTTTGCAGGGCAGGGGTGGAGTCCCCAAGGCATACAGAGTATGAAGAAAAGGGCAGAGAAAAATAAGGCACTTCCCAGATCCTCATGGAAGCCTGAGCACATCACCCCTTAATAACGCTAACAACTAACATTTGTCTACAGCTTTACAGTTCATAAAGCTCATTCACACATTCACTTTCATCTGTGAGAATGGCATAATTATCTCTGGTTTACAATGAGGAAACTGAAGCTCAGGGAGGTTCAACTGACAAACAGAACTCCCCATCGAGGGCTGACAGCCACTTTGCCCCAAGCTGCTTTTTCAACCTTAAAAGGCTCCCAAATGCCCCTGAGCAAGTATCAGGGCACCCCCTTGCCAAATCTCAGCCCAAGCCATGCATCAATCAGAGTCCTGGAGCTAGGCTTGAGCTCCCTAAGGGGAGCTGGGAGCTGAGTCAGTGGCCAGGTCCCAGAGGTGATGGTAGGACAGATGCACACCGTGGAGGAACAGGTATGATTCAGCACAGTGGAAGGGGTGAGAAGGAGAAAGCCTAAAACATAGGCTCCTTGGAAGGCTATGCAAGCTAAAGAAGATGAAGACCTGCTGTTCCACAAGCCAGATGGTGGAACCAAAGGCTCTAAGGTAGCGTGAGACTGAGACCGGACACCATCAAGAACTCTCTCATACAGATCAGCGCCTATAGCACAGCGGCTAGGGTGCTGGCCACATACACTGGGGTGGCAGGTTCAAACCCAGCCCAGGCCTGCCAAACAATGACAACTACAAAAAATAAAATTAAATAAATAAATAGCCAGGTGTTGTGGCGGGCGCCTGTAGTCCCAGCTACTTGGGAGGCTGAGGCAAGAGAATTGCGTAAGCCCAATAGTTTGAGGTTGCTTAGAGCTGTGACACAACGGCACTCTACAGAGGGCAACGTAGTGAGACTCCATCTCAAAAAAAAAAAAAAAAAAAAAAGAACTCTCTCATTGTGCAGGAGCTGAGGCCTTGGGACCACAACCTGCAGGCTCTGCCATCTTGTCTCCTGTAGCACTCAGTGGAAGAAGGGGACAGAACAGCATGTGCTATTCCCCTCCTGGCATATCCCACCCCTCCCTGTGCCAGTCTAAATCCTAGCCTCCTTTAAGGCCTCATGTCTCTTAGTGCAGGCATCCGGCAATACTGACCACCTGTTTGACTGCCCTCAGCAATGGATTCTTCTTCCCAGCACTGTCCCCAATCTAGGTCCTTTGATCCAGGTTTGGTCCCCCAGTGGTAAACCCCACCTACCCATACTCACCTTCCCCACCCCTGCAGCCCAGGGTCGGTACATTGTCTGGCTCAGCAAGCTAAATGAGCTGAATTAGCCATATACACTGACACGGGTCCAGCTCTGCTGGAACCAGAAAGAAACTGGGCTGAAACCCAAAGAAAGTAGTCTGACACCAAGTAAGGGCTTTCATAAAAATAGAAAGCAAGGCAGCCTCAACACTTCCCTCTCCTGAGAGGTGCTCTCAGCTGTACCTTCTTTATAGCTTTGGGGTCAAAAGCAGTAGGGGGCTGTGGGTTGTAGCACTTGAAAGCATCTTTCACTGGGAGAGAGGACTGTCCTATGGAGGAAATGACCTCAGAAGGCTTATGGTGGCACTTAAGCCCTTTGAGCTGAGAGATTCTTTTTTTTTTTTTTTTCCTGATATTCAAGGACAATTTGCTTTCTCCACAGGACCCTGTGCACGGAAATATCTTGGGAGGGTGGCATTCAGAGAATGTCTAAAGTCACCTTTCACTGACATCATGAATTGGCCAGCCTTATGTGCACCTTGGGAGTTTGGCCCCTGCCCTGAGGCCAGGGCCATTTAAAATGCTTCCACCAGTGCTGTTGGTACTACCAGAACTGCCAGCCTCGAGGATGGACTGTGCATGGACTGTGCAGCTGGCTGAGAGCCCAAACTCTTGGATTTGAGTGGGAAGGGTGTGGAAAGAGGCCTGGGCCCATGGTGTTCCTCAGAACCACTAGAAAGGTTACAGCTCTCCTTTACCCAGCCCCAGGCTTGACAGTCTCCCTACCAGGTCTCACGGCTAGAGAGGCAGCACAGCTGGCCTGGCCCAGCTCGTTGGTGGCGGTGGCCATGTAGCTCCCAGCGTCGGCTGCCCGGGCCTCCCTGAGCAGTAGGGTGTGCCGTTCCCCCTCGGCCCGGATGAGGAGGCGGCCCTCACTGTGCAGCGTTGACCCATCCTTGTGCCAGGACACTGTAGGGAAGTACCAGGGAACCATTATGACATGTTCTCTGGGTGCCAACTAGGGAAATCTCACCTTGCCCCACACACCCCACAGGAACTCAAACCACTTTTCTCACCACCCCAGGGAATTGTGAGGGATCTGCCCTCACTCAGGGAAGCCCAGGTTGGGCTTGGGAGGAGAGTGGTGATCCTGAGAAATCTCCCTTAACACACACAGACACACACTCAAGTCAGGGCCTCCTCCTCACCCCTCCCTTTCCTGTCCCATATGCCCCACCCTCCCCTAGCCTCAGCCCAGCTCCAGCCCTGGATCTTACCTTGGGGTGGGGGATTGGCGGTGACGATACACTTGAGCAGCACATCAGCCCCTGGTGCCACCACCACATTCTGAAGGGGAATCTCAAACGTGGGGGCTTCCAGGGGCTCCTCTCCAGCAGACACGTAGGAATCATCCGAAGATTCTACTGGACACAGGGGTGACAAGGTAAGGGGACATGATCTCTGTGGGGAAAACTCAGGGGGAGACAGAGCATCGGCAGCCTGTATCCTAGAAAGCCACAGCAAAGAGAGGGGCTTTAGAAGACAGGGACTGAGGGAGCAAAGGGTCTTCCTCCGAAATGTCCTGAGATAGGGAAAAAGGAGGTCAGAACAAGGATTCTCAAACAGGACAGTGTGGTCTTGACTCCAGTTAGTTTGTTCCCCAACTTCACCCACAATTAGAGTGTTGGTTTCTGGAGGAAGCCAGGGAATGTGCTGTGTATGTCTCCACGTAAATCAGTCCTCGCGTGTGGTATATCAGGCCCTATGCAAGGCACTCTGAAGGGTACAAGAAGGACAGAGGACAAGCTGATACTTAAGCAATAAGAGGCAACGTGTCACAGGACAACTTCTGGTGAACTGTCAAATTTGCGATGCCACTGGATTCAAGGGGAGGATGGCAGGGTGTGTGAAAGGCCTATGCAGATCAATTGATTTTGTCCATTCACCAACAGTGACGCTGTGCTTACTGCATACTGAGCACTGTACAGGTACCGGGACACTACAGGAAATAAGATGCAGCCTGGCTTACAGGAAACTCATACATACAAAGAGATAATGAAACTCCATTGTCATGTATCTCTCTAGGTATTTTCCAACTCTGACATTCTATAAGCTAGATAAGGAACAATGTAGGCAGCCAAAAGAAAAGTGAGAGTCTCAATTCTGCTGTTTTCTAGCTACATAACCTTAGGCAAATTAGGTAACCTCCCTGAGCCTCAGTTTTGTTATCTGCGAGATGGAGGGGATAATACCCAACACTCTTCAGAGCTGGCACACAGATGAAAGGAGATAACATCCTTCATTAACATTGTGCTGGGACGAGGTTGTGGGTATCCAATAATGGTGACCAGTAGGACAATCAACAAGAACCTAACCATCTCTAAAGATTCTGAGGAGGTAATACTTAAACACAAAACAATTTTGAAGAAGAAAAATAGAGTGGTAAGTGTAATGAAAGAGATACTGGCAGGGTCTCCTGGGAGTAGAGAGGAGAGGCATCTAGCCTGGAGAAGCAGTGGAAGCATCTTCCTCTGCCTTTCTCTGTGTGTGATCCCCAAGCTGATGCTTAGAATGAACATTACCCAGGGCATTCTTCTGCTGGTGATATTAGTCATCACTTCTGGGAAGGTTAGGAGACAACACACAAGTAGGCAAGTATAGGAACTCCTGGTCAGCTCAGTGATGGAAGTGCAAGGATGTGAAAAAGGAGGCTGCAAGAGGAGGTTGGGTCAGATCTCACAGGGACAGATGGTTGGAAAAGCAGAGTAAAGAGTTGGCTGGCCTAAAGTCTGCCTATAATAGACACTTGGCAAATTATTTGAGACCATCTATCATCTCTTCTCCACAGCATATGGGGGCTTTGATGGGGCTCCTTAGGTCTCCCCATTAGTAGTCCTTGACCCAACAACCTAGCAGGCCACTGGACCCAAGGACCTGTGGCAGAGATCAGGGTCACCAGTCTTTGCTCACATCTCAGCCCCACCCAGTCTGCATCAGAACAGTCACACTGTGCCTGTCATTGGCAGGTTCTAGCATAAGAGCCTTCACAATCCTTCACTCAAGCTTGAGCTTCGGTCCATGCGGTCTGTGGCAAACCCACCCTCATATCGGACTAGAATCCTCAAGCCAAACAGCAGAACAGTCTTGCTCTCCCCAAACCCTCTCCCACCCGGGTCCAGACACCTTCTCCGCCCTCCTTGCGGCCTTACCGAGCTCAGGGGAGGTGGGCCGGGTCCGGCGACCTTTGCCCTGACTGCGGGCCCCTCTGCGGTCCCAGGGTCCCCAGGGACCGTCGTTCTCTGGCCCTCTGCGCAGCCTCTTCTCAGCCTCAGGCCCTGCTCTGTTCTTTTCCAAGGTCTGGGGCACAGCAGAGCCCTCCAGGTCCGGTGTGGCCCAGGGCAGGAAGCGCACAGCCTGCGCTGGGGGCTCCCGCTTTCGTCCCGGGGGGGCTTTCGTCCTGGCCTCGGGGGTATCGGCGGCGGTGGGTGGCACAGGGCTCCTGCACTCTTGGATAGCTCTGCCCCGGGTCAGCGGGAACTGGTCTCGACGCCTAACCTCCTGCTGTGGGCCTTCCCCCGGTTCCGTCCTGCCCAGCGGCCCACGGCTCCTGGGCCTCCCTGGCTCGTCCCCAGCCTTCCCCGCGACGTTCGGAGGGGCCGGCTGGACGGTGGCGGGGCTCACAGCCCGCGAGGTCTTGGGGGTGGAAGGCTGGGAGAAGAGCGGCGGCTCGCCGGGCTCTCGAGGGGACGGGGCGCGCTGCAGCGTGGAGCGCAGGGACTCGTGAGAGCGCACCAGCTCCTCTCGCGACGTGGAGCGGCGGATGCGGCCCAGCTCTTGGGCGAAGCGCAGCTCGAGTTCTGTGGCCGGGCTGCGCTGCCGTGTGCGCTCGTCCAGAGAGGCTGCCTTCTGCTGGAACAAGCGGCGCCGCTCGGCTACGCTACCGGGCGGCCCCCGCAGCTCCTCCTGCGAGGTCCCAGGCGTGCCCCACGGTGCGGCGCCCTCCGACTTGGGCTGCTCCAGAGAGCGGGCCTTGCGCAAGGGCACCCAGGGCCGCAGGGGCGCCGGCGGCGAGTCGCTGCGCTCCAGGCTGCGTCGTCGTTCCTCAAAGAACTGCAGCTTGTCCAGGATGCGGGAGCCGGCGCGCACCAGCCTGGGCGAGCGGCCCAGCGCCGACAGGCGGCCTGAAGCCTCGCTCAGGGGCGTCTGGGATCGGGAGTCTACCGTGCCCGCCAGCCAGGGCCCCGACGACTTGGACTTTTTCCCTCGCTTTTCTTCAGCGATGATGTCCTCGCGCTGCAGAGGCTCCTGAGTGAGCCGGTGGGGCGATGTGGGGGTCGCCGCAGGCTGGGCGCTGGGTCCCAGCGGGGACCTCTTACCCACCCGAGGGGACGGTGGGGGGAGCAGCGCGGATTTGGAGGGAGGCGGAGGAGCCGCGCGATGCGGGGCTTCGCTGGCCAGCTGAGGCTGAAGGTCGGGCTCCTCCCTGTGCAGTCCACTTTGAGGGACGCTGCTGCAGAACCAAGACGAGGAGGAGTGGAGGATTTAGGGGGACTCCCCTCCTAGACTCTTAGCTTGTGACAGGAATTGGGCGGTGGGCATGCTGGGCGGGCTTGTGGGTGACATGGTCCAGACCCTTCTGTCCTCCCACCCCCGCCCCCCAAGAGGAGGGCACAGCCAGAGCAGGTGCTGGGGAGAGGTTGGCGGCTCTGGCACCAGAATATCAGGCTACTGGCTGGGTCCAGATAAAGACCCAGCCCCAGGGACTCTGGCCAGCCCCCTCCCCCCAGCCCGGGAAGCTGGGAAACAGCAGAAACAGAACTGAGCATGAGGGAGAAAAAAGAATGAGGCTTAGAACTCAAAGGATGAAGTGATGTGGGAAGACAGGAGGGTTGGGTGGAGAGGGGCCCTCTCAGGAATGCAGCCTCCCACTCATTCTTGCCTCCAGCTGGCCCCACACCCTTGCCCATTTTCAGCAGGGCACACCCCCTCACAGCGGCCCCTAAAAGAGCAGCAGCCACCTCCTGGACTAGACACAGCCTTCAAGGAGCAGTGTCCCACATTTGACACCATCACCAGTGCTGTCAGGACACAGCAGGTGGCAATGAGATACCCAAGCCCCATTCTTTGCTCAATCTACCCCCAGTGTAGACCTTTGATTTTGTTCTGCCCCTGGGAAAGGTATCTTGAGTCTTTGGAAACACCCCTGAGAAGCACAGAAGCCCCCACAAAGGAGTATGCTCAGAAATAATTACCAAGTGGGCTTGAATTGGGGGGGAGAGGAAGAGGAGGGGGGAAAGAGTCAGTTATCCCAGAGTACCTCTCTGACTGAACAGAGCTTTGATGCCCAAGAATTGGGCCTCAGTTTCCCCATCTAGACCCTTGGGGGCACATCGAACATAAAGATTAGCAAGAAAAGGAATGAATCAGGTCTATAATACCTGATCCATTAGAAAAAGCTCAATAAAAACTTAGGAAATGGCCAATTGAATACTTATAGCATATACTAAGTGCTTAAAATAGATGGAGTCATTTAATCTGCACAACAGTCCTGTGAGATAGGAACTGTTATTATCCCCAATTACAGATGAAGAAACTGAGGCTTAAAAGAGATCAAATGCTTTACCAAGGTAATGCAGATAAGAAATGGTTTTTGCTAGAATTGAAACCCAGGAAGTCTGGGCTCATGCCTGAAGTCCTAGCACTCTGGGAGGCTGAGGCAGGTGGCTTGCCTGAGCTCAGGAGTTCGAGACCAGCCCCATCTCTACTAAAAATAGAAAAAGTAGCCGGGTGTCATGGCAGGTGCCTGTACTCCCAGCTACTCAGGAGGCTAAGGCAAGAGGACTGCTCAAGCCCAAGAGTTTGAGGTTGCTGTGAGCTATGATACCACAGTACTCTACCCAGGGTGACAGAGTGAGACTCTGTCTCAAAATAAAAATAAAAGAAACCCAGAAAATCTGACTCCTGAGCCTTTATTCCCTCTCAAATGTTGGGGTTTTCAGGGGCACATAAGGGAAGAGAAATAGTAGGATACTAGCCAAAAGCAGAAGTTCTAGGGGTTCCCAAACCTAAAGATGTTTTAGCCTTCCTGGAATCTTGTAGCCAGCCACTCACACTACAGACCCACCTCTGACTAAGGGAAAGGGGAGAGGTAGCAATCAAGAATGCCCCAAGGGAGAAAAACCTCAGCCAACCATCTCCAGAGAGACAGAATTTGCTCTGGGGGAGGGACAGTTGAGTCCCTGAGAATGGCCTCTGGTAACTGGGTGAAGCCTGGAGAGAAATTGGGGACAGCAGAGGAGGCCTCTTGGTGGCAGCTCTGTGCTCTAGGCCAGACTGTGTACCACAGATATCACTAAGGAAATGAGTTCCTCCAAAGTTGCCATAGCAACTGCAGGCTCCCGGCTGGAGCCTGGTAAAGAAAGGCAGGGAAGGAAAGGCGAGTCCAGGGCACTGGAGCACCTGGTAAGGCCAAGAAGATAGGCTAACAGAGCCTCCCTTGCCCCTGCTTCACCCTCTCTTCCATCTACCACTAGCCATTTCATTCACCCTTGAAAAAGCCTCCTCTGCAGGCCCTCTCTTACTCCTCCACGATGGTATCTGCCTCCAATACCCATAACCATCATAAGCCAGGTACCCCTCAGTCCTCCAAGTGCCCCCAATACCTTTATTATCATCAGCTACTCCCCTCTTGCAATAGCCTCCTTCCTGTATCTGCCAGCCCCACATCTCCAAAAATGGCTCCAATGTCTCACTCCAACACCTCCGCTCTCTACCACCCCCTACCAGGACAACATTGAACCCCATCCTGGGGGTTTCCCATGACAGAGATCACACCATGCCCCCTGCCACCTTCACTCCCAGCCCTCCACCTCCACCCCAGCCCTGTCTCCAGCCCCTGCACCCCTTGCTCCCCCCTATTCCAGCCCCCACCTCCTGCTCTCTCAGACCCCTGGCCCAAGCTGCCCCTGGCCACCTCGCTGTCTTCTCTCTCCCGGTTGCTCGATTGCTCCCCTGCTCCCTCCTGATCTCCTGGGAGCTGCCTTGCAGAGAGGTTCTGTTCCTCCCAGAAAAAGGCCCACATGGGAACAGGAATGTGCAGAGAGATGAAAAGGCAGCAGCTGCTGAGACAGCAGGCACGGAGGGGGCTCCCGAGGGAGGGGTAATCCTGGGGACAACTGGAGCCTGAATGGGTGAGGTAGGAGAGGGCCCCTGAAAAACTGGAGATCTTGCAGAAGATGAGGAGGGGACAGGGTTCCACGAGACCACAGACCACGAAGAGGCACAGTGAGCCAGGACAGGTGGGAGCAAGAGGACGTGGGTGGTGATGGCACAGGCGGAGGAGAGAGCAGTGTGGGAAGACAGAGTGGAAGGAGGTGAGGAGTGCACAGGGAGATGGATGGGGCGGGGTGATGGTGGAGGCTGACTGAGCAGTGAGGGCAGCGCAGGACAGCGTGGTGAGATGGGACAGTGCGGGCCCAGATGAGGCCATTACTTACACGTGGATCGAGAGCGCCCGTCCTCTGTACAGACTGAACGCGCTGCCGTACAGGTCACTGGCCACCGAAAGGCTATCCTCTGACCCCCAGCTTGCGCCCACCAGATTAGCTCGAGATGCCCGCACCAGCGGCTCCACCCCCAGGTGCCGTGGCCCGGCCCCGGTTGCCTGTGCTTGCCTTGGGCTGCCCGGGAGATGGCGGGTGCCACCCCCACTGCCCGCTTCCTGCTCCAGGACCGTCTGCCCGCTGCCCCACCAGCTCACTTGCTCCTCTGAGGTGCCTGTCATGGAGGTCGGGGGTGTGTCCAGGGAGGTGCCCACCAGGGTGTCAGAGCCCCCTAGAGAAAGAAGTACTGTGAGACCCGAGGCACCCCTGATGGGAAACCTGACTGCCTGCTCTTTGATCATTCCAGAGAGCTCACCCGTGGGGGTGCTGAAGGCCCCATCATCCTGAAGCTCCAAGCGCTGGGTCCCCTGCACATCGCTGATGTCATCCTCAGCTGTCTCTGAGTCTGGAGAAGAAGGGTCTGTGTGGGCAGGGCCCTCCTCCCTCTGCCTCCATCTCTTCCCTGTGTCGCCTCCTGCCTCCCCCCCACAGGCTCCATCTCATCACTGGTAGGGTTGCCAGTGCCCTGTCTTCTCCTCTCCTGCTCCCCACATTCCCCAGCCCAATCTGGGATGCTCAGGATAATCCCTCCCATGCCAGTGTCCTAGTTCCATCTCTGGGCCCTGGCTGTTTGCCCTTATCTCTGTGAGGTCCTTAGAACTGCCATCCCCCAACCCAACCACTTAATGAATTACCAAGGCCTCATCCCTCTCCCTCTTCCCCTTATTAGTGGTAGCATAAGTCCTTATTCAGCCCCCCAAATAACAAGGTCCTAGGTTTCAAGGCTCTAGAGTCTGGGTTCCAGTACTCCAGGAACAAAGGGTTGTCACCTCAGAGTCGCACTCGATCAACTGCAGGCCAGCCTGTCCTCTACCCCAAACCAGCCGGAAGGCAGCAAGATGCAGCTGAGGCAGGGTGAGGAGAGGCGGGGGCCAGATAGGGAAGAAGGGGAAGCAGTGGGCTAGGGCAGGAGCCAGTTTCCTACCGTAACTTTGCTTTCTGCAGGAGCGGAAAACTTCGCTTCCATAGGAGCAGCAGGAGAAAGACAGGGACAGACTGTTATCAGAGCGTTTGTGGGGTAGGGAAGGGAAGGCAGGCAGGACAGAGGGAGGCATGAGGTACCCCGTGCCCTGAGATGTCCTGTGGAGATGAGTGAGGTGATGGAGACACCTAGGGTGTGCCCAGCACTGGGGAACCCCCATATTTGAGCTGCTAATTTCAACTGCCCCAGCAATTCTGCGACCCTTGGCACTTATTGGTGCAACCACTGGCCACACACATGTACCTGCTTGCACTGAGCCCAGACACAGACCCAAGCTTCCCATTAGGGGTCAGGCCCATTCTCTATTAAAATATCTGCATCCTGCTTTGACCTCTCCCTGCAAACCAACCTCCATCATGATGTGACAGGCACCTTCCTCAAGATCCCTCTTCTCCTGCTGAAAAATCCTTAAAAAATGCCCAGTGGCTAAGTTAGGAGCAAAGTTTCCTGGGCTTATTTTTCAACTTCCCAGACTCTATTAAGTTCTGTGCCTCAGTTTCCCTTCTGGGTGTCATGACAAGCAGGAGCCATGTACTGGCTACCAAAGCATGACACTTAGCTCCTCCCCACTTGGCCCCACAGATGGAGAACAGGTAGCCCATCCCGTGGCAGTGTGTGCTGTTGAGACCCCACCCACTGCTGTGCTCTCTCCACTGCTGGGTATAGGGGGCCTTCTTGGGTGGGTGCATAAATGAGTGTGGGGATGTATAGGGAGGTCTCGCATCTCATGAACTGTCTTCAGGGCCTTGATGTCTCATGAAGGGACATAAACTGAGAGGAGTGGGCTTGGGCTAGAGCAAGGATGCCCACAGTCCACGCACCATGGGTGAGTCGGCCAAAGGCCCTGCGGGAATGGCCGGTTTTCTGAAAGAGAAAAGCCAGAATGAGTAGTTGAGGAGGAGGCGCTTTCCTGAGGTTCCTATGCCTCCCATTCTAACCTGCCATATCAAGCAGAAACACATTCCTGAGGCCAGTGTGCATGGGGTGGGGGGGAAGGGGGTGGGAAACAGACACCCAGAGCGACCAGCTACCCCCCCTAGGGAATGTCTCTACTCTGCCCTCTTTCAAGCTACCCAGCTGGGTTCCCAGGAGGAGCAAGGGAGGAAGGAGAGAACAGCAGGCTTTGGGTGGAGCGCTGGGACTCCCGGCTGGACAGAGGCTCACAGCCTGGGACCTGAGCAATACGGGAGACAGAGAGGACAGGAAACAAGGGAGTCAGGCAGACTGAGGAGAAAAGGAGAAGACGTGTGTGTGTGTGTGTGTGTGTGTGTGTGTGTTTAAATGACAAGAAGATGGAGGGACCAGGACACAGATTCCTGCTGCGGGAGGGCAGATACCTGGATAGGTGTCAGGCGGGTCGGGGAAGGGTGATGGGGGCAGAGGGTAAGGTCTGCGAAGGGCTGGAGCCTCACGAATGCAGAAAGGAGGCCCGGGTACGCAGAGGACAGGGCAGGGCTTGGGGAATTTATTGAGCTCAGCGCGGATCCGTGTGCGCTGCTTTCCGGAGCTCCGGAAGATGGAAGGCTCCAGAGTGGAGGGCTGGGGAAGGCCGGGCAGGGGTCGGGGCTTGGGAAGGACAGAGGCGAGGAAATACGAGGTAGGAAAGAAGCAAGTGGGCGCTCCACGCCAAAGCCTGCGCTGGGGGCCCTCCCGGATGGTCGCGGGGTTTGCGGGAGACCGTGACTGGTGTCTGCCCTTCAGCGTGGGAAGGGGCCTGAGCGCTCGGGACGCGGGCTGGGGCGACCCCCGAAACGCTCCCAGCCCGCCGCCCACGGTCGGACTGAGGTGGGGCAGGTGCCGCTCCAGCGCCCCCTCCTCCGGGCCTGGCCACGGTGACCCGCCCTCCCTCCGGGGCGCCCAGCCCTCCCTGGCCCCTCCCGGAGCCGCCCGCCCCCGGAGCCCTCACCTGAAAACGCTTCTTCACCCACAGCTTCTTCATGGCGGGGGAGGGGGCCGGGCCGGCGGCCGGGCGAGGAGGGGACGGGCGGGGGCGGGGCGGAGTCGGAGGCGGGGCCGGGGGCGAGCCGGGGAGCGGGCGGGAGCCGGCGCGGGTGGCGGAAGGAGCCTGGGGCCTCAGGAGCCCGGGAGGGGGTAAGGCGGCGGCGGCGGTGGCGGCGGCGGCGGCGGCGGCGGCGCCGGAGCCTGCCTCTCCCCCTCCAGCCTGTATCCCACCTGGCGCCCCTTCCCTTTCCTGTCCCCTTGCGTCTCCTGGAGCGCCCCTCACCTGCCTCCCATCATGACCACCTGACACCTCCTGGTGTCAAGAGCCGCGCACCCCCACCCTGCGTCTGCCTCCTGCGCCCTGGGCACATAGGGAAACTGAGGCACAGAAAGAGGTGCAGTAGCCCATAGTTTAAGCTATTCTCTCGTTGGCAGCCGAACGCAGCCTTCTCACCACCCCCAGCTCCTCCCGCGGGGCCGCTCTGGAAGGTCAGCAGCATCTTGACTTGCTCACTCCACAAACATGCGCACACGTACACTGTGCCAGGCAGTACCCAACCGGCCGCAGGGCCAGGCGCCGGATGGGGGCGCCCAGGTCAAACGCAGGGCAGGGGTCCTTGGGGGTGGGGGCTCTGCCCTGACGTGGACCCAGACTATGAAAATACCCCGGCTCCTCAGAAAAGCTAGAAAGGGGTTTACTTACAGTTTCTTGATGCCCCCTGCGCAAGAACCTCCCCCCCATACTTTCACACACACACACACAAGCTAAGATGCTCAGAGGTACTCCTATCATTCACAAGTCTACTCATGTTCTCACGCACAGGTAGGCACACTCACTGCTTTTTTTTTTTTTTTTTTTTTTTGAGACAGAGTCTCACTCTCCCACTATCTTGCCCCAGGTATGATGCAGTGGCATCATTGCAGCTCACCGAAACATCCTGGGCTAAAGCAATCTTCCTCTCAAATACCTGGGACTACAGGCACAACAATGCCTGGCTAATTTTTCTATTTTTTTGTGAGATGGAGGGTTCGCTCTTGCTCAGAATGGTCTCAAACTTCTTAGCTCAAGCAATCCTCCCATCTTGTCCTCCAAAGTCCTAGGATTACAGCAGTGAGCAACTGTGTGGGCCACACACACCACTTCTTTGTGTTCATCTTCTCTCCCTTACCCCTGCCCTATTCAACACTGAGCACACTTCACTCACACAAAATTCTATTCCCCATAATCATTATAGCTAAATTTCTTTAGCAGTTATTATGTGCAAGGCACTTCACAAATGTTACCTCATTCACAGCAACCCTGTGAGTTTGAAACCTGTACCCATTTAGCTAACGAGTGACTGAGGCTCAGAGAATTCTGTCACTTAGGCCAAGCTATATAGGTCTGGGGACTCCACTTGTCCCTCAGATAGGAATTCCATCCCAGTATGCACAGGCAGTGTCATTCCTGGTTTCTAAGTAAATATGAACACTTATTGCATGCTTAGTATGTACCAGGCATAGTGCTAAGCACTTTTATGAATACACTCATTTAATCTTCACAATGAAGAGGAAGACTAAGGCAGAGAGGTTACATGGACTGAGCCAGGATTCTAACCCAGTTACTGTGACCAGGTTGTTCATCAGCTTCACATGCTGATTGGTCAATGGGTCCCTTAACCATATTTCTTTAAAACTGGGGTTTGAAATAAATGCAGGAACAGACTGATAAATTGTGCTCAGCCTATACAGTGTTTGAGGTGGGGCAAGCATGACTGATAACAGCACTCATTATTTTCAGTTTCTACTTGGCTCCTGTGATTAATTGAGCTTGTGGACTCTTTAATTTTTATTTATTTATTTGAGATAGAGTCTCACTCTGTTGTCCAGGTCAGCATGACATGGTGTCATAGCTCACAGCCTCAAACTGTGAACTCTCAAACTCCTGGGATCAAGTGATCCTCCTGCCTCAGCCTCCCAAGTGGCTGGGACTACAGGCACCCACCAGAATGCCTGTCTAATTTTTTCTATTTGTAGTAGGTCTCGCTTTTGCTCAGGTCAGTCTCGAACTCCTGAGCTCAAGAGGTACTCCTGCCTCAGCCTTCCAGAGTGCTAGGTTTACAGGCTTGAGCCACCGCACCTAGCCAGTGGATCCTTTATTTTATAGTTTAATCTGTATCTTATACATTCTGGGTGCATGCAAGTGTTGTTTTCCAGACCACCAAGGGCAAGTGTTCCACATACAGACATAAGCACTGGGATGAGGGACGTGCACTGAGAGGGTATGTGTGTGTGTCCATATTAGTTCCAGTGAGAGGTCCCTGCACAGCCACGGGCTCTTTTCCTATCCACCCTCAAAGGCACCCACTCACAGATGAGGGAACTGAGTTGGGGAGATGGGGTAACTTGAGCCCCTGTCCGCCAGGAGAATCCGAGGGGCTGGCACATTCCTTAGCAAAAATAACCAATAGGCAGCAGGCGTGAGTGACGGGACAGCTGGGCCCAAGAGAAGCCGGCAGGATTCTGTGTTCTTGCTCTAGGCCAGCACTACTCACCCCTGATTCACTGGCTTGGGACATACTCTCAGGGTGGGCCTCCTTAGCTAGCCGCTGATCACCCCATTTCTTCCCAATGACTAGGTGGCCATCCCCCCACCCCCCGCCACCTCCCAAACCCAGACTTCCAATTTCTGCACTGCCTGCATTTCCCTTTAACCAGAGAAAATCCAAGTCTTAAAGCTATGCCTGATCCGTCACAAGACCCTCCCGTAATTCACATGCATTTTCCCTCCTGCCCCTTGCCTCCTCTCTGTCCCTCCTGAGTTCAGTTTCTCCCTCCTTCCCTTCACAATCCTGCTCTGTATTTCTGACATACTATATAATTTACTTATTTGCTATATTTTTTGCATATTGCCTGTCTTATCTCACTCGAAAATAATCTGCTGGAGGACACAGATTTTGGTCTTTTTTCCCCCACTCATGTATCCCAAGTACCTAGAACAGTAACTGGCACATAATAGGCACTCAATAAATATGAGGGTCAAGCTGCAGGTAAAGAGGGTAAGGAATGGTGGGGATGAGGACAGTAAGTCTTCCTGGAATGGCTCCACTCACCCAGCCTTCCCCCTTCTCTGTCCTGACCTGTACCCTTTCCCAAGAAACAGCTGGAGAAGTGACCCTCTCCTATTCCATTCAGGATCTTCCTGGGAGGATTTGCCCTGATTCAGGAAGGTGTTTCCTGCACAGGCATTGGCTGACTTGGGGAGGGAGGTGGCTTTCCGAAATGTCCTCTCCTTTTCCTCCCAGGGTTCCCTGTGCTCCATAGCGCCGCCCCCTCTCCCTGATTGGTACTTGGCATGAATCAACTCCATGCTGGTTTCTGCCTGACTTATTCAAATATTCTAAATTCTAGGTGGAAAAGATGGTAACTGCAAAATAGTTCTCAATGCAGGTTCTGGTGCATTCCTTATCTTTCCCTTGCCTAAATTGACCCTGGCTCCCATCTTCCTTCCATTACTTCAAGTCCCCAAGATGATTCACTACCATCTATTGACCTTTGGCCCTTTTGATTGACATTAGAATCTTCTGGACCCCAGCTATGAGACTCCAAGTAACACACGGCATGAGCATCATCACATTGCCCTTTCTCTTGGCTGAGCTCCTTGGCTGCCCTTCTTACCCCCAGCCCTTTAGTGCAGGTTTCCCCTTCAGCCACATATGCCCCAATCTTTGAGGGTAGCACTTGCTCAGGTCACATGATTTACACATTGCTCCTTAGCCTATGCATGTGGGAGCCTGACAGTTTGAAAGAGAGAAATGCCTATTTATCTTAGAGACTGGACCAGAGATGGATTTGGAACAATTGACAGGAGAAGGATCATCTGATGATTACAAATCCTTAACTTAGTCTTCTTCTCACAATTCTCTTTCTGTGGGCAGGGAATATGGATCCAGACCCAGACACTCAGCCTTCAGACCCAGCTCTGCCACTTCACTTGCCATGGGACTTTGAGTAAATTTTCTCTTTGAACCCCAATTTTCTTATTTGAAGAATGGTCATAGTATTATAGTAACTTAGGGTTTGAGGATTAAATAATTGAGATAGCATGACTTACACATGTTAAAGATCCTACAAGTATCTTGTATTTCTGCCGTCTTCATCTCCTTTGTTTCGTATTCTTTCCTCATTTCTATACCCCAAATTCCAAGCATCATCACCCAAACCTCCAAACTCTCCAGCCCATAGCCCACTTTTATTTCCTCAGGACCCCGACCTTCCAGAGCCATGCCAATATCCCTCCTGAGCTAACAGCTCAGGCTTCAGGAGTGCCAGGAACCTTAGTATCAGCCTTTCTTGCCAAGCCAGAGAGTAGTCTGAGCCAGGAAACTTCGTCCTTCCCTCTGCAGCCAGGTTTTTGCTTGGCTTCCTCGAGTACCCTGAAGTCCTCCTGCTATTGCTTCTAACCAAAAGTTTTCCATGAGTAAGTCTAAGCAACACTGAGCAGCCTGCCCAGCTGCCTGGATCAGGAGCTGTCACTGGGCAGGGGCAGCTTCTTATAGGGAGGAAGCCAGACTCACCCAGTTAGTCACCTAACATCACCAAAGCAAACCTGTCCCTCCTCAAATCAAGTGGGAGAGGCATACTAGTTATGCACATGGTTCTGAGTAGTGGGGAAGCTGAGGCTTCCTTGTTCTGTTATCTTCTATGTAGACATGTTGTTAAATGTGCCTTGCTGCAGCTCAGTCCTCTTCCTGTTCTAACATGAATGTCAAAAGATCCCAGATCTGGGCGGTGCCTGTGTCTCAATGAGTAGGGCGCTGGCCCCATATACCAAGAGTGGTGGGTTCAAACCCGTCCTCAGCCAAACTGCAACAAAAAAATAGCCAGCCGTTGTGGTGGGTGCTTGTAGTCCCAGCTACTCGAAGGACTGAGACAAGAGAATCGCCTAAGCCCAAGAGTTGGTGGTGGTTGCTGTGAGCTGTGACGCCACCGCACTCTACCGAGGGCAAAAAAGTGAAGAAAAAAAACCCCAAAAAACCCAGATCCAGCCCCATAGCACCCAGGGCGATTTCTTCATCCTAAGCCTCTCAAGCCTTCTGATCCACCAGAGCAGCCCATCCTGGATGCTGTCCCCCTGGTTTCTGCCTAGGTATGCCCTGCCAGGACTCAGCTTTACTGACGACACCACTCAGGCCACAGAAGGTCTAAGGCTCTTGCACCTCATTTTGAATGACCAGGGCAGGCCAGGAAGCTCCCATCTTCAGAAATGCCAGGCCGGGGCCAATCATGTAGTGGCTACTCCCCAAATATTGATTGGACTGCTCTCCCTCCTTCTCTCTCTTCCCCTCTCTCCAGAACGTCTTGAGTAGTACAAAGCCCCCAGAGCCAAAACCAGGACTAGGTTCTTAGCTCTGGGATAATCATAACTAGCTCTGTTTATAACTAAACTAGTATGTCTATGGCAGATCTCCCTCCTCTCTGGTCCACAGTGTTCTCCCCTGTAAAAGGATGTGTTTTGGAACTACACTTCTCTGTGGTCCTTCCCAACTTCAAATGTTATGATCACTACTCTCCTCAGCACTTTCTTTCCCTTCCCTAATATCTTTCTTCCCCAGTTGTATTCTCATCAATTCATCTATCTTGCCCTTTGATTTATGTTGTTTTCAGTCCCCTTTCCCCCTGAAGGGACCAGAGCTGGGGTCCCCAAGGAGTTTACTCCTTTGAAGCTCAGAAGAATGCCAGGACACACCTGATTCCCTGACCTCAAACTAGGGAAGCCTGTACCTAGCCAGGGGCTAGGCCAACAAGGAGAAGCCAGACTTGGCCACAGAGACTCTGGCAGGGTGGGCTTGGGGGAGAAGGGTGCTGATGGAGATAGGCCAGCCCTGCTCCCTCTCTTGACCCGGCTACACCCTAGCACTTTCTTTTCTCTCCAGCTGTTGAGGGCCTTCATTCCCATGCTCCCTTCCTAGCCTTCAAGGATGTACTGACACCAGCTAGCTGGAGTGAGGTTCCTCTTACAAATGCACAGAACAGCAACCCCCAAGCTCTTTGCCATTTTCCCCAACTGTAGCCTACTTCCTAAGAATTCTGTTTCTCAAGGCTCAGCCCACCGAGGCTCTATCTTTGGCCTAGAGAAGACCCATTTGGCTAACTCAGGGGCAGAAGTAATAAAAAAAGGAAACCCAAAAACTGACCCAGTGAGAACAGCCCTGGCCTGGCTCCATGTGAGCCCAGCAGGACTGTGATCACAGAGCCCTGGCTCCTGCCCTCCCCTTCTGCCTTGGACCCTCAGCTGTTCTTTCACCCTCTAAGAAACTACCCTACATGGGCAGGGGCTTGAGCACTGGCCTAAAACATCCTTCTTCCATGTACTCTGAATATCAGTCTGGAACCTCAGGTAGACATGGTTCATGGGCTTTCCAGACCAACTCTACATACCCCTGTCCCTTATCTGTTTGTATCATACACAGTCCAGAGCCCTCTGGAGTGTGCACACACAGGCATACACATGCTGTATGTGGTTGTCCAACATGGACTTCCATTCATGCCTACAAGACCCTAGCTCTGGCTCTGCCTCCTAATGTCTTGGACCCTATTCATACATGTCACCCACAGGCCTCTTCCATAAGGCTCAGTGCTGACCACACCAGCACTGCCATAGCAACAGTCTGCCAGGGGTTCTGGCGCATGCCTTCAATGGTGCAGCCTGGACCGGGGAGCTGAACCCCTCCTTCAGACAGTCACACACCTGTAAGGGGCTGATGGGGGAAGGTGTCTCCAGTTTAAATGTTGGGGGCTGAATAAGACCATTTCTCCCAGGAAGCTTCTTTACAGGAGAAGGATAACTTCCAGCAGGGAATTCCTGTAAGAGGCCTGAGTGGGTCTCAGGCTCGGCTTACAACTGCTACACTTTGACCTCTGACCTTCCTGTGGGGAGCCTCTCTGCCTTGATTCCCTGTTCCCTATACTTTGCTCTTGGTCTGCACTTCTGGGCCTTTGGAACCACTAAGCCAGGACATCCAGAAAGAAGGCAGAGGAACCGGTAGGTACCTCTCCCTCAAGGCCGGGCAACAGTTCTCTACCTCTGAGCACCCCATCCCGCCTCTGGCGCGCCTCCCACCTCCTCATTACCTCCGACCTCCAGCACCGTGAGAACAGCCTCGCAGGAGGCCTCGCCCCGCTCGTTCTGGGCCCTGCAGCTGTATACGCCAGCGTCCCGCGCCCCGCAGCTCCGCAGCCACAGACAGCTGGGCTCAGGGGCTGGCGCGGTCAGGGGGTGTCCATCCCGGAACCAGCTGAGGCTAGGCCGGGGTGTCCCGCTCACCACCACCCGCAGCCGCACGTCGCTGCCCGCGCACACTGCCGCGTTCTTCAGGGGCCGCAGGAAGACTGGCGCCCCGGCCACAGCCACGGCTGCCGGGGCCCCGCCGCCGGCCCCCACCTTGGCCCTCTTCGGGGGCACCCCAGGACTAGGGGGTGCCCTCGTGCCCGCGTCCTCGCCTCGCGTGCCCCGGGCTTTCTGCATGGCCTCTACGGGTCGAGCTGGGGGAACGCCGAAATTGGGCGGCCACGGGGGCACCCGCTGGATGGTGCCCTGGATATGAGTCTGGGGGCCGGCGGCCTGCCTTCCTGCTGCCCGCCCGCCTTCGGCCTGTGCTACCCAGAAGGTCACCAGGGCGGCGGCGGTTGCGCCTGGGGGCTATTTTTAGGCCCCCCGGCTCGGGTTGCGAGGGAGCTGTGGAGGGAGGGGGCAGCAGAGGAGGGACTTGACTCCGTTCAGCTCCTTCGCTCCGTCCAGGAGCCCCCATCGCCAGCCCCAGCTTAAGAGAGTCCGGGGAATTTGTTCCAGGCCCCTCCCCACCAGCGTCGCAGCACCTCAGCCCACCCACGGGGGGAATCGGGTTACCCCTGGGCGCAATCCCATGTTCCTTCCTCCTTCCTTTCAAGCCCCAGATTCCAGCCTCAGCTGGGGGAGAGGAAGAGGAATGGGTCTGGTGAGGGGCCCCACGAGGTGCCTGAGAAGTGGATGAGAAGGCCAACCCCAGTGGAGGTGAGTGAACAGCTCCAGAAGAGGGGCCAGTGGCCTCGCAGGCAGCTCCATTGCAGCTGGTGAACAGTAAGACCAGGAGCCTGGGAGTCAGGTGGATTCAAGTTCCCAGCTGGTCCTGCTTTTACTTTCTGGGTGACATCAAATTTCTCTCAACCTTCAAGTCCTCAACTATGAAAATGGGTAGTTGAATAGGATTGCAACAGGCAGGAAAGAATGGGCAGAACATTCCAGGCGGAAGGAACACCATGAACACAATGAGCATGATGAAAGTAGACGGTGCACTCTTTGGGGGGATGGGGAGATAGGGAGGAGGGGAGTGTTGGTGGAATAGAACCTCAGTGGGTGGTGTGAGCGGAGAAAGGGAGGTGGGGCCTGACACAAGGTCTCTAGGAAGGCCAGGGGTGCCACCAGGGTTTTTAAGCAGAATAACTCCGTCCTGGGGGTGTTTTAGGAGTATCCCCTTGGTAGCCAGTGGAGAGGGTGGATAGAGATGAAAGCCAGTTGCAGCTCTGGTTTTCTAATTTTTCAGATTCCAATTCCTCACCCCCAGAGACCCTGGTTCAGCTGGCTGAACTGGGAGGGTCCAGAAACGTGCATATTTAACAAATGATCCAGCTGACTCTCATGTGTCTAAGGGTGGCACGTTGAGAAACATCAATTTAAAAGTCCATATGAGACCTTTGTGATAGAATGGTCTTGTATCTTGACAGTGATGGCAGTCATATGAATCTATACCAGTGATAAAAGTACATAGAACTAAATGTATGTGCACACAGGGACTACTACTAGAGTGCATGTGAAACTGGTAAAATCTGAAGCAGGTGGGTGGACTATACCAATGTCACTTTCCTGGTTGTGAGGCTATACTCTAGTTACAAGATGTCGCCATGGGGGAAACCAGGTAAAGAATATACAGGATCACTCTGTATTATTTCTCATAACCACATGTGATTCTACAGTAAGAAATTAAAAAACAAACAAAAAGCCACCAGAGTGCAGTGGCTCATGCCTGTAATCTTGGCACTTTGGGAGGCCAAGATGAGAAGATCACTTGAGGCCAGGAGTTTGAGACCAGCCTGGGCAACATATCAAGACCACATCTGTCTCTCCAAATTTAAAAAAATTGTCTAGTTGTCCTAGTTACTTGGGAGTCTGAGACAAGAGGATTGCTTGAGCCTGGAAGTTCAAGGCCACTGTGAGCTATGACCACACCACTGCACTTCAGAGGAACAGAGCAAGACTCCACCTCAAAAAAACAAACAACAACAACAACAAAAAAAAAACAGTCCAGATGGGAGACTCAAGCTTGACCTTGAGCTCTGAGTAATGAAGCCTGAAAATGCTGGGAGGAACAATGAAACAGAAGGGTACTCTTAACCTTGCCTCCCTATTCCCCACCTTTATTCTGAGACACTGAAGTCAAAGTGTGTGTGTGTGTGTGTGTGTGTGTGTGTGTGTGTGTGTAGGGGATACAGAAGATACAGTTGATTATACATATATAGAAAAATTAGAAGCTTTGAGGAATAGTATTTTTCTTAGTGTGCACAAAATCCTAGTGTTTGTGATGTGCAGTTTTCCAGGTTTTGACAAGTGCATAGAATCATGCATTCACTACCTGGGGTCATGCAGAGCAATTCCATCCCCCTAAATATTCACTTGCAAGCTCCCTTTGTAGTCAACCACACCCTTCTCTACCAACCCATGGCAACCACTGATGATGCATTGAATTCTAAAATATAAATTGAATTTTAAAAGGTAAAAAATGTGGAGGAAGGCTTTGGAAACAGATGGTATATCAAGAATAAATGAATAGAGACTTTCTGTTTTATTTTAAATTTAATTTAATTTTTCAATATAGTCTTATTCTGTCACCCTTGGTAGAATGCCATGGCAACCTCAAACTCTTGGGCTCAAGACATCCTCCTGCCTCAGCCTCCTGAATAGCTGAGATACAGGTGTCCACCACAACACCCAGCTAGTTTTTTCTATTTTTAGTAGAGATGGAGTCTTGCTCTTGCTCAGGCTGGTCCCAAACTCCTGAGCTCGAGCAATCCATCCACCTTGGTCTCCCAGAGGGTTAGGATCACAGGTGTGAGCCACCATACAGGGCTGTGGAATAGAGGCTTTTTAAAACCTAATAACCCAAAGCCACCCAATACTGTGTCCAACAATTCACATGAAATGCAGTAGGTAGCCCCCATCGGCGGCGCCTGGGAGCTGCCGGGTTTCCCAATGCTTCCGCCCTGGCTGCTGTGGGCCGGGCTGTGTGCTTAGTCCCTGGCTCAGGGCCTCGGAGCACCGGCGGCGACAGTGGCCTCGGCCCCTGCGGAGACAGAGCGGCTGGAGGATGAGGCGGCAGCCGTGGGGAGGAAGATGGGGGCTAACCAGTTAGTGGTGCTCAATGTGTACAACATGGTTGGGCTGCTGTGGATCATTCCTTTTCTTCCATAAGTCTGCTGCATATATGAAAATACGTAGTTGACCACCTCCCTACATGGACCATCTCCTTCAGTGGATGTAATGTTCGTAGACTGGACATGTACCACATGAACTCAATGGAAGACCACCTCTGTAAGTTGTATCTTGACTACTTGGACTGTGTAACATACAATATTAATTTACCCTCTATAACTTAACCAGTTCAGTTCACTGTACACCAAGAGGTAGAAACTGTGAACTTTGCTCATTAGTTGTATTATTTTTTTCTTTAGTATAAGTTCTTTTTTCATGTTGTATTATTACTGTATGTTAAATCAGGCCTAATGTCCTATTGTTTATTGTGTGTTGGGAAAGATTTTTCAATGTGAAGGCCTGGTACATCCTGCAATGACTGAAAAATTTTATATTTAATTGAGACATAATGGCCCAAAGGAAAGAACTCAAAGAGCTGACATTGAAGGAAAAGGTCGATCTTTTACATTTTCTAGAAAGCAGCAGCCAGAGAAAGACAGCAGAACATTTTGGTGTTAGCAAGACCACAGTTAACAACATCCAAAAACGTAAACATGAGTACTTAGAGAAATACAGTAAAGACAGTGGAGACCCACAGCGGAAAAAGAGGAAAACTTCCCTGGATGAAGTCAATCAAGCCACATTAAACTGGTTCAAGCAAATGAGGGCAGTTAATGCCCGGATCTCTGGGCCGATGATTTGAAAAGTGGCAAAGAAATTTGCATAGGAATTCAGGATGGCAGATTTCCAAGCATCAAGTGGTTGGCTTGAAAAATTTAAACTACGAAACAAGATCTCCCAGAAAGTCTTGTGTGAGGAATCCAATGACATTTCAGCAGAAGTTGTGGAAGAGACTCCAAAGGAAGAGGATGTCAGATATCTGATAATGCAGTTGAAGTCATTTGCTGCAGAAAAATGCCCAGGTATGCTGAGTGGTGTGGCTAGTGTTGAGAGTGCCTTCTGCACTTACGTTTGTAATAAGAGACAGGTCAAGACTGATTATTTCTTCAGAAAGAATAATTAAACCATGAGAAAACAGTAATTGTATTGATTTTATATGATACTGTCTGTATGATTTTACTGTTTTGATTATATATGATTTCATATGATATTCTCTAATAAATGTTGTATAAGAAAGTGAAGTACATATCAGTATAATAGGCCTAGTTCCTTGTGTTGACCACCTCTATATGTTGACCAGTTTGTTACAGTCCCTTGGGTGGTCAACTTATAGAGGTTTTACTGTAATTGTATGGGGGTCACCTATATTAACTTCTTTCTTATGGAGGAATAGTATAATCCTCAAAAGGTTCTTTAATTGTGCATGGTGCTTCTGAATTACTGCTTGCTGTCTTCTCAGTGATTATGTTTCTCTTTGTATGTTGGGGTACTCTTTCACCAATAAAACATATGTTAAGAGTTAAAAAAAAAAAAAAGAAAGTATCGAGGCTGATTAGCACTCATTGCAATTTTTTTAAATGCTGTGCTTTTCAATTTGATAAATCAGAGATCCTATTGACAGTCTGTGAGGTGCAGTGAACATTTGTTCATAAAATTCATCACTTTAATCTTTCATTATCTTTTCCCTTAAAAAAAAAATTTAAAGAGTTTTATTCTAAGCCTAATGTGTGTGACCAGCCTAGAGCACATGACCTCAAGATGTCCTGAGAAAACATGCCCCATTTTTCATTACCTAATAGGAACATTTTTCTGATGGAATCAACCTTCAAAGAAAAAAAAAAGTTCTTGAAACTAGCGGTTGTGAGACTCTACATTATATAGAATACCAGGTCTCAAAACGGATTGGCTGAAAAATAACTAATTGTAGATGCATACCTAAAATATGATGTAGGTCTGAATTAATAACTATAATATGATAAAATTAATAATTAAAAGGTAAGAAGAATATGTATATATAATGTAGGCCTAATACCTTGGTAAAGAGGCTGGCTTTGGGGAGGGAGAGTGAGGACTCCTACTGGGTAGGAAACCCAGGGGCTCTAACTTTATCTTTATTTTTTGTTCTACATCTAAAAGATCCCAAGTGGATGTGGCCAAATATTAACATTAATCAGTTCCAGTAGGAACAACTGTTTCTAATTACAGTTAACTTTTCTATTCTCTTCATCTTCCTGTTTAACTAAATGTCAAATGTGAAGGAAAAGGAAAATCCAATTGAGCTCAATGGAACTACATGATGGATTAGTTCTTCATTCTACCAGGAATGAAGAAATTGTTCTCGGAAGGACACAAATATAAACTCTTACAATAGAAAGTAAAATGTGATGCTCCTGTAAGGTCTTCTGTTTAATTCTTGGATGAAAATGCATCAGATACCCTCAGATAGATATTTCCTAGTGCTGCTGTTGGTAACTTCTGCTTGTCATCAGCCATGAACCTGGTTTTCCCTTTCATTGTGGTTATATTCTCTGAGATGTGTCTACTTTGTGTGCTTTCTATAAAAATAGCATAATGGTTCACAGTAAAAAATATTTAATGCACATGTGTAAGATCCAAGACTGTAGACCAGCTACTGGGAGGTAAGTTGCAAGTAAGGCTCTACCTATGATATTTTAGTCATTTCCCCTTGATTCAGCTTGACTTGCCTAATCAGGCCTTTATTTTGACATTGAATTTCTCTTCCTTGCTCCCATCTGCAACCTAAGCTAGAACTGTTAAGACTCTTGGTCACTGGGCAGTTGGGAACTTTCTTTCTGGCAAGACCTTCCACCAAGTTGAAGAACTTCCCACATTTTAATCACTCCCTAATCTCCTACTCCTGGCAATCTACTTGATTTAACTTCTCCCATTTTTTGAACACTTGTCTGCTAGAACAAATTCCTATAGCCTCTCAGCTACTGGTCCTGGGTTTTGAGTCTTTGAGTCCTGTTGTGCTGCTGCCAGTTCCTGTATTTATACTGTTCTGGAGAGTTTTCCAGCCCTGTGATTTGAAAATACTCTTTTTGTGTTAGGGGTGGATGGAAGAAGGATTTTTCAAATGTGCATATATTTAGGGGAGATTTAAAATAAAGCTACTACCATGCTGGACAAAATATAGAGTAGTTATTGGGGGATCAAAAATATATATCAGTTTCTAGTTCTCCATATTAACAATTCATTTTTTAAAATTATTTTTTTCTCATTCTTTCTCAGGTTTGTTAAAATACTCCAGTAGTGTGTCATGGCCCACGGAGCATCAGAGGAGGGTAGGATGTGGAACCCAATGGGCCTGGGTTCAAACTCTGCTCACTGAATCTCCCTTGGCCTCAGTCTCCTCATAGGAAGATGGAAATAATGATGCTGGCATTTTTCTTGACAAGTAGTACACTTTTAAAAATATCTATTCCTCACAAACTACCAGCCTATCACTGAGAATCTGTCCACGTAATGTTCATCCTGAACTTCCCTGATGGGACAGAGGACATGCGAAACATCTGACTTTGGGACCTCTGTGCAGCTGCTCTGGAGATCAGACTTCTTTTGAAATGAACAATTCAAGCACGAGATTGGTGTTTGGACTGGCTGACTGTTTCAGGCCCTTCTCTGAATCTGGGATACCATGATTCTATGAATATAAATTGTTTTCTAGAAAGAAATCAACATGTCAAGTTAAATTTGTACCCGTGTATACAGAGTCACAAGATTTGACAGAAGGTCCAGTTAGTTTACTGACTTGTTTAAAAAAAAAAAAAAGGTCTTGCAGCAAAGGGGGTTGGATTGCTCCATGGAAAAACTTATCTGCAGTGCTACAGACTGAAAAGGGAATTTAGAAGTCCTCTGCACACAGTCCTCAGCCAGTTGCCCTTGTCTTCCCTTCAAAGTCTGATGTTGGCTGTAAAGTTTATGAAGTGTTTTCTCTAGACCTTGAGACTTCTTTCTGCGGCATCAGGGCTCCAACCAGATGCATTTCCGGGGGAAGAAAAGAGTAGGCAGCTATGGTCACATAGATTCCAAAAGTAAAATCCCAAGACCAGTAGCATCCTGTTCTTCATCACAGGGTGAATTTTTGAAATAATATCTAAAGAGCAAGTAGGTAATCGGAAACTAATTTTTATTTGCAAGAAAAAGTACTCTCCGTGGCTATAATGACTGCATTTTTTATTAAATATTTCAGAGTCTTCAATGAGGGTAAAATAAAAAGAAGACCTATATGCCACACATAAAATCTTGCCCACTGTCAGTGGTATGATGTCATAGCATCCCATAGAAAATTATGGACTTTTGTTTGAATTTTAAGGGAGAAAATAGTAGCTTACTTTATATTGTGTGTAACTGAAACGTGATTATATAACAAACATTCATCAGTTGAACCACATTCTGCACATTCTAACCCATGATTACATATAATAATACCATATTTGTCTCTATCCTTTTAAGAGCAATCAGACTCTGAGTTTTTTGGAAATGTCTTTGTGCTTTAGTACTCAGCATTGCATGTAGATAGGCTTCAATAAACACGTAACAATTAACATTTCAGAGATGCTTTAGGTTCATTTCTGAATGATTGCCAATTAGCAAGACTCTCTTTCCCCTCCCTGCCCCCCAGGGGTTGTTAATGATGTGGAATCCAACTTACAAGGGGTTAGGGGGGGCTACTGTTTAAAGATCCTCCCGGGGCTACTGTTTAAAGATCTTCTGCTCTAGTGAACTTAATAGTCTACCATGTCCTAGGGCTCTGTGGATGTGGAAGTAAATCAGGGGAAACAGTGGAAAAATACTGTGGGGGTAGGACCGAAGAAGTGAGTAGGGTATAGCTTAGAAAGAAAAGGACATATTCCATCGTGCATGAGAAAAGAAAAAAAGGCATAGGCCTGAAAAGGAAACCAGGTGAAAACAAAAGCTGTAAGTGTTACACACATGTCTCTCATGGGCATATATGCAGGGGCTCCCTTGCATGTCTCTACATCATACATAAGTATTTACAGTTACCGGAGGTACCATCGGGGAGTGTTGAGTTGGACAGAATGGGGCCACAGAATAAATTCCAACCTTCACTCCCTCCCCCAACTTGAGGGTGACTTGGAGGGTTTCTCTCTTGACCCAAACCCAAGCTGCCACCTCCCATTTGGCCAAGTGTGTCTTGAATCAGAGAGCCCAGCAGTGGGGTGGGGTGGGGGACTGCTACTTCACTTTGCAAAAAAGGGCATTTTGGGGTCCTGAGTAGAAGACAGTCTGGAACATTATGTGTCACTACTTAAGAGGGTGGGCTCTATGGGAGTGGCCGGGTTCCCAAAGCCCTAGACAGCCATGCCCAGCTCTGCATTCTTGGGCAAGGAAATGGACCTCTTGCAAGCGTCAGTTTCCTCATCAGTAACTGTGATAACACACACTTGTCTCACAGTGTTCGCTCAGATCAAGTAAGGTCATGCATAAAAGCAGTTAGTGTGGTGCTAAGTACAAAAAGAGGAAAATTAGCTATTATTTCAGAGCATTCTCCTGAGTTATGCATCATTCTTGAGATATCATCTTATTTTTCCAATTCCTACTCTAGAACAGGTGCCCTTCCTCCCCAAAATACCATTGTTCTAATTTATTTAACACGGTGTGTCCATAGGGATGTAATTTCCTGAAATCCAATAGAACCACTTCTGTTAAGGGCAATAATCCTTGCTCCCCGTCCTGCTTGCCACTGATTACTGCCCTTCCTCAGCCGAGGTTTAGTAATGAATTCAGAGGTAAGTAACATCTCTTGCTATCCCTTGCTTTTCCTTTTGTTTACGGCTCTCTGTTGTCTAATGGCTGCATTTCTGGGACTCCTATTTTTAACAGACATTTAAAACCTGACAGACGACAGCTCTCAGGTTATAACTGTTCATTACAAATAGGATTCACAACAGGTAGCAGTTAAAAAAAAAAAAAGAGGGAGACTGAGTTACTATGGAAGGTCACCCGATAATAGTGATTATTTGGACATGGCTGGAAAATAGAGAGGAATAGAAAATGCCAGGTCAACACCAGTGCTCTCAATCAAGGGAACTGAGGGCCGTACATTATGCAACAGGCAGACGTGGCAGGAGCAGAGCCAAGAATCTGCTTCAATCTGCCTGCACCCTGCTCTGAAACTGAGTGACCTTCTTGGAAGTGGGTGAGTTTGCCCTGCTATTTCTGGCAGCAGTTCTGGTTCTCAGGCTCTTTATTCTACCATTTGCACTTCCACAGTAAGAAATATGCTGTCTGCTTGATACCGATTCCCCGGTGCCAAACACATTCTTTCAATGATGTAGGGGAAAGTCCTGAATAAATTGTGCATATGAGGACAACAAGCTAAAACTATAAAGAAGGAGACTATGCCCTTTTCCTGCCAGTTCTTAGGCAACTCACCTAGCTGGGAGCTGATGCACCATCTTCTCTTAGAATGAGACACACACGCAAACCTCGCATACATGCATGAATCCATACTTAAGAATACTGGGATTTTTTTTACCTGATATTTTATAGTGTCTGAATTGGCTTTATAAAGAAGAGGTATTTATCCTTGAATATACAAGACGTATTGTCATTTTGAAAAACTATCTAAGGATAACTGTGGAAATGATGGTTCTCTTTCCCACCATTTGTTCCTGCCTCATTTTCTTACTTACTTGGGAGCATTTTTGGTAGTGGTATTAGACCGGTTGAAGGTCTCCTTAGAAGTGGGCCAGCTCTCTCATCTCAGAGGCTAGCTCTCCCTGGAGCCACAGATCTATTTTCCTAGCAGCGTGGAGGCCATCTCTCCCTGCACATCCACATCAGACTCACTGCACATCTGTTAACTGTGAACTTCTTTCCAACGAATACCGTCCTTCATCCTGTCTCCCTTTTTGCAATTGTATGGCCTTCTCTGATGATCTGGACTCACTTAACTAATCTCTCTTTCTCTGGTCCTTTTTCCACCCATCCATCTTCCCTGTCACTGTGGATCACTTATGATAAAACTCAAATCTGACTTTTATTATAATTTCCACTGGGCTAGCCTGGCAGCCTGCTCTCGCCATGAACATTTTCTTGCTGTCTTTGTGAAATGTGTCCTATTCATGTTTTTGCCTGCATGCCTTTGAAAGGTTCTCCCCTCTGTTTGGAACACTTTTTTCATCGTAGCAGACTAGTCATCATCCAAGTAGCAGCTTATTGATACCTTGTGGGTGATATTTTCCCTGACTGTTCTGGCCAGTTTTTGAATCTGCTTCCTCCTGGGGGTCTCACAGTACAACCTGCTGAACTGAATTAGAGACTGACACTGGCCACTTCCTCCTCCAGGTCTCCAGCTCCCTGGCTGTCAGGATTAGCAGCTCCACGTACCCTTACCTTACCTAACACGTACCTGGCTTCTAGGTGGAGCTAATAAATGTTCCTTGATAGACAAATATAAATTAGTCAATTAACTTTGACTTCTTCTGAAGCCCCTTAGAAAGTGCTTGGGTTTGCCTACAACGAGAGCCTGAACTTTCAAGAATACATCAGTGATTAAAAAACAGAGTAGTTATAATTAGTCAGAGCTAAGAAAAAATGCACTCACCTGGGTCAACTGGCAGCCTTTACACAGTAGACATTGCAGTTACCAGACATAAAATTACTTCTCCAAACTTACTGGGGACAGATGACATTGGAACCCATACAGGTCCCAAAATCTAGTTCAGGGGCCTTTTTTTCAGTTTGGAAATAGGAATTATTCATAATACTCTCATATCCTAGATTTAAACTGTCATATAAATGTGGATTATTCTGCAGGTTATAAAACCACAAATTTATACAAATAAATACTCAAAGAAAAACTGTTGTACTTGATCTCCCAGCAGCAAATCAGCTTGAAAGGGAATGGCTACAAATTTCAACAGTGCTGCCGTGGAGAGGCATTGGAAGTCATGTGTAAGGAGGAGAGGTCAGTGGTCAAGACTGAGAATTTAGTCTGGTGTTTACATCATCAATGTAAACTTTGGGCGGCCCATTTAAACACTGTGATACCTGTAGTGTGCCCTTTGTGACCAGCTGTTCCATGGGATTCCATGTTCTTCCTTTGACCAGGTCAGGTCCAGGATTCCACAGGAAAGGCTGATTTCTCAGTGTCCACTGTCCTCCCAGAAGATAAGGAACGAGTGAAAATAAATGGAACAAAACAAAGAAATTTCATTTTTATCCAACCTTAGAAAAAGATTTAAAATTTAGGAAAACAAATTTGTTCGCCGAATTTAAACAATTAGTTGAATATGCATTGCGCACGTAGTAGGCACTCTCATCCTCACTTTATAAATGAGGAAGTGAGGCCTGCAGAGGTAAATAGCTGGCCTAGGGTCCCAGCTCAAGCAACAGGGAACCTAGGACCTAAGTCCGTTGGCGTCATAACCCCTCTTCCCTGCTGCTACTTCAGAGTGGCAAAAAGACTTGGAACTTTTTATTGTAGCTGAATTAATTTGCCTATCCCATAGTGGAGTCCAGTCCAATGGTGGATGGTGGGAAGGGGTTTTGATCTATAAGGCAGAAGAAATGGTTCCAGATCTGGCTGAGATTTACTATCTAGGAGCAAGTTTTAAGTGGGAATGATGATGATGCATTGGGGGGAAATGAAGGATCCATTGAGCGCCTGAACGGTGCACTTGACATATGGACTGCAGCATCTCTGGGAACTCTGAGCCCTGTATCAGATGAGACTGCCTGTGTTCAGAGTGGTAGGGCCTGTATCAAATGTGACAGAACTTGGGGCTAAAACTGAGATCCCTTGTGTTAATACAAATCACTTGTTTGTTCCAAGAACGCTTCCTTCAGGAGCACAAAGACTGTAAATCAATAAATAACTAAACAGTTTGTTTCAGGAAATTCCTGCAGATAAGTTTATCCAAGACAACAGGCAAATAGCTTGCTATTTAAATTACAGTTTACTTCTCAAGACCTGCTTCAAGCCCCTTGCCCTGCTAAGCCCCCCCAATCCTACACTACTATGTTACAAAGTCTGCCCAACCTCAAAAGGTCTGCCCAGCCTTGAAAGACCTGCAAAGATCCTAAAAATCCTACAAATGTCCATTTTGACTCCCCACTTTGGAGACACTGTGGAGACTCTGCCGTGATGGTATTCTCTGTTCTTGTGGCAGTTCTAACAATTTGTCTTTATTGTATCAAGTGCTCTGGTGACCTTTTGGGGAGTTCGGCAGTAGGTATTTTTAGTCCCACTTCATTGATGTGGAAACTGAGAGACTCTCTGAGTCTCAGAGAGACTGAGAAACTGTGCTCAAGTCACATGGCCAATAAATCTGGCAGAGGCCCATTCAAACCTATATGTCTGCTCTCCAAGACCAGGTTACCACAGAAGACTTACCTTCTTTGTCACAGGAGCACACGGCATTGGCTCCTGAAGACTAAGAGTCTTCCTTGTTTGCTTCAAACGCTGATAAAAATAAACTTAAATACTGTTTAAGTCACAGTCATTTTTCTTCCTTTCTCTTTCCATTTTATTTAAATATTTTCCCCAGTGTTGAAGACTTCATGTAAATAAACTGCAAACCTTATAAAAAGAGACCCTAGCTATTTTTTTTTTTTTTTAAATTGTGGTAAAAGGCACAAAAATAAAACTCATCATTTTAACCATCTTAAAGCTCACACTTCAGGGGCATTTAGTATATTCAAAAGGCTATGCCACCATCACCAGTGTCTAGTTCCACAACATTTATATCACGGGGGTTGGGGGGAAAATCTGGTTCCCATTAGCAGTTACCCTGCACGTCCCTCTCTTCCCAGCTCCTGCAACACGAGTCCTCATTCTGTCTCTGTGAATTGGCCTATTCTGGATATTTCATGTAAACAGAATCATGCAATACGTGGCCTTTTATGTCTGGCTTCTTTGACTCAGCACGTGGTTTTCAAGGTTGTTTCAGATTTTGTCTTCTGTATTACTCATGGTGTGTATATATATTATATCTACAGAGAGAGCATTTTTTTAAGCAACAGAGTCTTGCTCTTGTCACCGAAGGTGGGGTGCAGTGGTGGCATCATAGTTCATTGCAGCCTTGAACTCCCAGGCTCGAGCAATCCTCTTGTCCTGGCCTCCCAAAGTGGTGGGATTATAGGTGTGAGCCATTGTGCCCAGCTTCATGGTATATTTTTGGCATTGAATAGGAGCAAAGGAGTAAGCCAAATAGATTAATTATTATGACCGAGAGTTTTTCTTCTGCTCGGAGGGGAGAAGTGGCCCTCCACGGTAACAATGTGAGGGGAGGTGCTCTACACCCCTGGACCACTTGACCAAAGGGGGAGCTCTCTCCTGACCCGGACTGTGGGCTGAGGCCCAGCCAAAGCCTGTCGAAGAGCCTGACAAGGAATAGCCCAGGAGGGGCCAGCAGCCAGTCCTTGGGGTTTGTTTTCGGCCTTCTTGGCCTTTTCTTTGCTTAGTCCTTATTTGTATGTAAAGTTAAGGTAGCAAGTTCTTGTGAGGAGCCAAGCCACAGGGTGAGGCTTCAGGTGGGATTCAGCTTGCACGTTGGACAGTTTATGGTCCGTGTCACCAGGCTAAATGGAAAGTGACTGCAGGGACATTTTCCTGTCCATGCCTGGAAGGAGCCATTGCTCACTTAACTTCTTCAGTGTGACCCTGGAGTTCATGCGCCCCTGCGGATCTGCCAAGGCGCTGCTGTGACTCTTTCAGACACTTAGATTGAGAAGGAAGCTCTTCAGGAACAGTTCAGATAACAGTGCAGGAGGAAGTGTTTGCTGCAACACACCCAGATTTCTCTCATATTAGACTCCTAAAAATGTCAAAGAAAAGAAATTGTGTGCCTAATACTGACAAATCTAAATTCTGATTTGATGCCAGACACTAATATAAATCCTTTTCCCAGTGACAGCTCAACACTTAGAAAATTTACTTCATCATTTCCTTTCCCAGTTAATGTCAAATTGAAAATTGATGCTTGGTGCATTTACTAGTAGAAAATTTTATGCCTTTTTCCTTAGAGGATTTCATTTTCTCTTTTTCACTGCTCTGAGTTATGCATAATATAAGATGTGATGATACAAAAAGAAAAGCTAAAATGTCATTGCTTTCCTTCTTTCCAACCTTTAAAATAAAGACAAAGGGTCACAGCAAGTTCAAAAATATTTATCTTATAAATATTGCATAGAAAAATCATAAGTTGAGATAAATGTCAGAGAATATATGACCACAGTCAATTTATGAGGCAGCTTAAAATAAAAAAGCTCTCCATGGTACTAAGATTGCTGTGAAATTTTACAACATTAGCTTTCTTTTCAAATATGGCAGGAATCTAAGGCAGGCTCTCTTAATAGACCCCTTAAAAAAAATTGGGACACTTTTCACATCAAGATTTATGTGCATCTTTCGGGATGAAGACCATAACCTTTTCTTTCCTTTTCTTTTTTATTTTGTAATTTTAAAAGGCTTGGTGCCCCAGGAATAAGAAGGATAGAGATGGTTAGAGTATAGTGACTTTTTTAAAAGTCTCGTCCAATCATGAGATTCTATGAAATAGCTTCGTACTGATCAATGGTATTTCCTTGGCTGATAGGTTGTCTCTGCCAGAGACTGGCCCTATCACATATTGACTAGTGTTGATTGTTTCCAAAACAAAGTCATCTACGAATCACTATCATACTTTAGACTATTGATATCGGCTAACAGGATACAGACTTAGTTATTTCAAAATCTCCCCATAACTGCAACTATTTAAATAGCTGTGTTTATTCCTAACTTTAAGTATTTATTGATGATATTACCAGCAAATCGATATAACTTCTACCGTAGGTTTAAATGTTTATGGCCTCCTCTACATAGCAGATGATGTTCTGCAAAGGAATATTCTATAATATAGGTCCACAGTTTCTTATTTCAAATTACCAAATCCAGAAAGCTCTGAAGATAAGAGTTTTTCCATAACTCATTTGGCTATAAACGTGACCTCACTTGAACTCATTTGGCAGCAAAATCTGCCTTGAACTGGTGTAAGGTTATTTATAGCCATTACTTATCCACTTAGTATGAATAATCATACATTTCATGGTAGAGATACTAATGTTTGATTATGAGGCACTGACCTGGGCCCAGCTTAGATGTTGTGTAATATCTACTATGTGTACCCTATTACTGACATATGTGTGTGTGTGTGTGTGTGTGTATATATATATATATATATATATATGTTAACTTGGACTTTTTCAAACATGTGGATTTAAAAAGAAACTGAATACTTTACTCACATTTCTGAACAGCTACACCAGACTGACATGAAAGCAAGCTATTTCTGATTTCTGATAAAGGAACTTTACGAAGTATTTGTTTACTCTGCTAATTCTTCCAAAGTGCAAGTGCAAGTGGAGGGTGGCGTCTGTGGCCTCAGTGAGTAGGGCGCCGGCCCCATATACGGAGGGTAGCGGGTTCAAACACGGCCTTGGCCAAATTGCAACCAAAAAATAGCTGGGCGTTGTGGCAGGCGCCTGTAGTCCCAGCTGCTCGGGAGGCTGAGACAAAAGAATCACGTAAGCCCCAAAGCTGGAGGTTGCTGTGAGCTGTGTGACATCATGGCACTCTACTGAGGGTGGTAAAGTGAGACTCTGTCTCTACAAAAAAAAAAAAAAAAAAAAAAAGAAAGAAAAAATGTGCAAGTGGAGGAAATGATTAAACAGAGTAGCTGCCTGATTTTGAGGACTGCATCTCTCTCTTGTCCTATATTGTAAAGGGCCTATCACCTCGTAGGTAGGATAAATGAATAAATGATTATAAATTGATTTGTAAGACACTAAAATTTCAATATATTATTGCATTGGTTAGAAACAAAATGTCTAAGCATGTAATCATCTTTTATACCTCAAATTTCAAAGTTGACAATTGTAATCTAAATTATGTTTGGCTGACACAGTTTCTCAGTGGGAATCATAAAAAGCATCACTTTTCTCCCCGTTGAGTTGTGATAAACACAACTCAACTCCTATACAAATGCCCAGAGTTCCAGCCCAGAATGACCCAAAAGTATGACATTTTCAGAGATATAGTTGGTTAAGATGATTCTACAGTGTGGATCAGGGAAATGAGTTCAAATTCATCTGATATGCAAATCAGAGAAAGAAAGATTTGAAAGCTGGCTAGACATGTATGTTATATGCTTAAGGAAAAGAAGCATATTGATAAATGAAATGGAAATTATGGTATTTCCATTAGCAATACTAATGCAACCAAATACCTGGGTACCCATAATGTAGAAATCAAGCCAGTAGCTTTTCTATAGGAAATGTGCTTCAACCTTAGAAAGAAAAATAGACCCCTCAATCCCAGCTTATAATTAAGTCAAATAATGGATAAAAGCAGAGATGTATGTTCTCAGAAAGAGACAGCCAGGTCAGCAAGACTTGACTGTGACTTGCTAGGTGACTTAACTTCTATAAAGAAAGAACATATCTGTTGGGAAACTGGGCAGAGAAGGGAGTGTCCTGCAGCTATTTGTGACAGAAAAAGGAGAGACACAGACAGAGTCAAGTGTTGGCAGTGCCCATCTCAGCCCTGTTGAAGGGAGAGTTGGTCTCAGAGCTAGCAGACTATAGTATTCCAGGTCACAGCACAGATGGATGCCTTGATAAATCTTTATAACCAACTTTCTTTGTTCTAACCCCAAGCTCACTATCAGCCTTTCAATTATAATTGTCTTCCCTGGGTAGAGAGACAGTCTGATCATGCTCCAGTGTATGTAACAGACCTTGTGACAGCTACTTTGTGAATTATTGAAGTGACTTGCTGATTTTATATATCAATCTTGGGAGCTATTGCAGAGAAATGCATTCTTTCACATAGTGTTCTGAGTGTTTGAGGCAGAAGGCCTGCAAATGTCCCAAGGTCATGCCCCCCAGGGCTCCTACCTTCCTAGTCGGAAGCCTCAACAATTATTGAGTTTCTTGCAAACAATAATCCTGGTAATGAAAATATAATGCTATGTAAAGCAAATTCTGCATTACAGAGCACATTTTAAAAAAAGAACACCAGGTAAGGTTCCAGTGCTTTGTCAAAAGGCAAGAATTTGTGTAACTTCCCTTGAAATAGCTATGAAGTCCATGCAAACTGTATCTTTTGTGTTAAGATGAGAAGATAATGATTATGAATCTGTTTCACCTGCAAACTTTGAGCGGGCAGTGACGATGGTTGTTTGTTCCAAATAGGTTTTTATGGCTATATTGTCATTTCTTACAGTATTAACATGCAGAAATAAATTTTAAAACAGAAATACATACATTAGTGGGACAAAAATCTAATTTTCTTATTTCTATATTGACTGTTTGGGTCCAGGGAAAACACTGGAGCTTGGAACAGAATTATTTTTCTCTGTAGAGTACAGTGAGAACGACAGCTCTAGGTCTCTGTTAAAAAAAAAAAAAAAAGAGAGAGAGAATCCCATTTAGGATATAATACAATAAGTGACAAATAAATCAGGTATTTTGTACATTGACAACTGACCTAGAACCCCGAACATATAGTTCTCATTTAGTAATTTTAATAAAATGCCTGTTTTTAAAGAATAATGATATACATTTTCATATAGCATCTACCACCTTCATACTCATTGGATTTATTTACGTTGGTTTCATAGAGAATTCTAGCAGCTAATGTGCCATTTCTAGAAATAAACTCATTTCTTAGAAATATTTGGAAAACAACCCCATTATTTCCTATGACATGGGAAATAATGATGCTGCCCCATTTTATGTTGCAATTTGAGGCTTTCTTGAAGAAACTGTTCTTATATGTCCGATAGTGAAAATTTGGGTTTACAGAAGAGAGAGAGGGTTGGTTGCATCACATCTTCTTATAGGGAACAGATCTAGTTAAGTCTATTACCACTATGTCCCTGGATTGTTGCAGAAGCCAGAGAATTTGTCTGGCTCTAGCAGAATTCAGTCAATGACTATTCAGAGTATGTGTGGACATGGCAATGTGCTGGGCACTGAAGAGTCAAGGCCTTTATCCTAAAGGAGCTTCTAGTCCAGTGGGAATAGACAAGCAGTCTGGGGCTACGAATGAAGGACTTCTCTTCGGAGTCAGGCACCTTGACTGGAGTTCTGTTCCACCTGCTGCCTTGACAAACTGTCTGAGCTCCTCTACCTTCCCTCTACAGCAGGGCATGACCTTTGTGCACTGACCAGGCCCTCATCCTTGTACACTCAAGAAACCTGTTGGTAAGGGTGCCTTTCTCTGGGTCAGTTCCTGAAACTGCTTATCCAAAACTCAAAAGGGCCATTTAGTAACGGGCTCATACATAATATATGAGATTATATAAATCTTAGTTTTATGATTTATAATACGGGATTTTTGAATTTACCTGCCAAGAATTACTTTGAAGATTAAGTGAGATGTTGATGTCCACCCATCATGCCTTCTGATGTCAAGATAATCTTTCTAAAACACTCTTGTAAGCCTGACACTCTTGCCCATAAAGCTCCATGCTTTCAGGAAGATTAGAGCTCAACACCTTTGTATAAACTTTCTGATCTGCTTCCAAAGAATTTTTCCAGTTTTATCTTCAATTACCCCATCAACATAAACTATTTGTAATTGGCTATCATCGTCTGAACATTCATCTCAGCTACTATACTTCCAGGCTTTCCTTCATGCTATTTTCTTCCATTTGTAACTTTCTATGGAATTGCCTTTTATGCTATTTTATCTCCTTGTCTAAGATCCACTGGGTTATCGAGCCTCTAGATTAAGCCACCTCATCACCCACTTCCTCCTCTGCCATTGAGTGCTTGAACTGTGGCTGGTCCCAACTGAGTGGACAAGAAACATAAAAGCCATACTAGATTTCAAACACTGTGTATTTAAAAAGGGGGGAAAAATGTGAAGTATCTTCTTAATAATGTTTTACATCAATTGCATACTGAAACACTGTTTTTCTTTCTTTTTCTTAAAAGAAGGTTAATAGAAAATGTAAAATTAAATATATAGCTTGTATTGTTTCCATTGGGTAGCACTGGCCTACAGCCCTACTTCTGGCAAACGTGCCTGAAGTTGGCCAACCACATCTGCCTCATTTTGTGTCACTTTTCAAATGTCGATGTCTAATCTCTACCACCAGAGTGTGACTGCCTCAGAGTCCCAGGCAGGGTATCCCCCATTCTGCACACTCACTCAGGATATAATTAAGAACAGATGAACACATGAATCACAAAAGACTAATTGCAGAAATCCTCCAAACACTTAAGTCCCCAAATGTTTTGCCAGCACATCTAATTTTAAGAAATTTATTTGTCCCAAGTTATAAACATGCACCCTTTGGGAAGAGGGATCTATTGGTTGGCTGGTTTGAGAAAAGTTTTATATACAGGGTGTCCATAAAGTTCATGTGCAACTATTTAAAATTGCAATTTAAAACTATGGGCAACTATTTTCAGGTGCAATTTAAAATAGTTGCACATGAACTTTATGGATACCCTGTATTTTTAACATATCATGATTTATTATTAAATATTGTTATTTAATATTATTTTATAATTCACATTTATAGAAAATAAATATTTTTACTTTAAAATAAACCATGAAAGTTTTTATATTTATATTACCTGTTTTCTCCTGTGCTTGCAGAATGCTTTTTGCAGTACTGTAAGGATTTATTAGTTTTCCTGTTACATACATGTTTTTCCCTTTACACAATTCTTTTTCTGATCTTCAGAGTTTTGTGGCTCTGGCTCTAGCACAACTCCAGGAATAATGACATGTGGATGCCATCAGACTAGGTATGGAATTTAACAATTTGAAGTTGTTTGTAGAGCAAATGGCATTAGTTAGTGCATAGCAAGCTGAGGAGAGGGTGTCACTGTTTTTTCATATACGAACCTCATCAAGAGGATTTTTGTACAGAACAGTGGCTCAGTCATCAACTTCCAGATTCCCTTGAGATCAATTGTTAGTTGAAACAGCATCAACTCTGGGTTTGTACTAAAAGAAACATTTGCTGACAACACAGGCTAATCAATGGTAGGCCAAGTCTTTAAACCTCAAATTGACCCTCATCAGACTTGGTGGTCTTCACTGACTGAGGTATATAACCTGCACGAGGACAGGGGTCTTGTTTACTAAATATCTGAAGACCTTTCCCATGCTGAAGGGCCTGGTATTTTTCTAAGTGACTTAAGTTTTATTTAGGTATGTTTACTTTAAGAAAGAAAAATGCATTCCCTCAGATATAAAAAGAATCATTTAAACACATTGAGCTCATTAAAAAGAGCATCTTACGGAAACGTTACCTATAATGGTTTTTTAAAAACAATTCCTGGAGTGCAGAAAATATTATTGGAACATCCAGTAATGTTCTCTTAAAAAGGGGTTTACTTTTTAAGAGAAGTTTTAACAAGGACTTCAAGATTGCAGGTGAGTTTCTGCAGTTAACAAAACAGATATTTTAAGCCCGTAAAGTTCCTGTAGATCTGTCACTGTTTATTAAGTTGGGCGCAAAGACACTTGATACCCTGTAAGCCACAAGGAAAAGCAAGTGAAAATACAAACTCCTCTTGTTCTCGGCATTTTTTCATCTCTAAATTGCTATTTCAAGAAAAAGGGGAATAATCTACATAGTTGCTCTTTGCATTTGCAACTCAAAATTGTAGAATTGAGTAGTTTTGCAAATTCACTTACTTTTTTCTCAATGTAACTGTGGGTTAAGAATCATTAAACAACCACTTTTGCTCAGTACTTAGCAAACAGGTTTTTTTAATCCGATGTTTGGGAAGAAGATTATTTTCTTCAGTTGTGGTTTCTGTGGAATTTTAAGTGCAATAAAAAATGAAGGACCATTTGTTTGAATGCATGAGGTATTATATACATATATTTGCTATTTTTAGTTGTTCTTTTCACTTTAAAAAAATTGAGAGATTTTTGTGGGTAGAGTTGCCAGGAAAGGGAAAAGAAGGCCAGGAGGACTTATTAAGGAGAGACTTCACAAAGCAAAGAACTTCTATCAAAGCATCTCAAAGGGATTTATAAACAAAGGCTACTGATCAGGCTTTGTGGGAAGTGAACTTGAATTGCAAGGAAGCCGATTGACTTCCCCAAGGTCACTGGGCACAGCAGGAACTACAGTTAGACAAGGATCCTGAGTGGCCACAGTGGGCCACCTGCTTGAAAGAGCTTTCTACTCTCCTAAAACTTCACCCACAATTCTCACAAATCAGCTAACCTAATGATAACTAGAAAAACTACTCTCATTGGCAAATAGTTAAAGGTGGAACAACTAATGTTACCTTTTGAAACCAGGATACTGAAAGCCTGACAAGGTCATATGTCTCAGAAGCGACAGTGTCAGAAAAAGAAAGCCTGTTAAGATAGCCTTGCATGCCCCATATTAAACTCATCCCAGAGACCTTTCATAGCAAACGTCAAACAATAGTTTAACTTTTTGTCGGCTTTGGAGTTCCCACGTAATTATGAGCCATACTGAAATTCTCAGGAAGAAAACCAAACTTGACATTTAAAATGGGAACGTAGGTAAGTTTTGTGTCATAAAAAGGAAGAAAATGGTGTGATCTTGCTATTCCCAATTAACAGCTATGAGCAAGGGATTGAGGGAGAGAGAGAAAAAAAAGGAATTGTCTGTGTTGAGAAATATTGAAAATCAGAGCTTTAGGAAACCATTTGTGAGAATTAATGTTGCTATGAAGAGAATGTATCCAGAGCTGCCTGTTCTAGATGTTTCTAGCCCCCCCCCCCAAAAAAAGGGGTGTTGAGTATGGTGGTTCTAAGGCAAAAACTGGCTTCAGGCACAAAATGTGGGGCTGTGATCTTTGTCAAAAATCCAAGACAAGGCAAAGGGTCACAGGCAGTTGCATTTAATGCTTTCTTGGGTGCTAATATTACTACAAAGATCATGCTCTGATCCCGTCAGCATAGAGTAAGCTTCTTGGTGCTGCTATTTCTGCGCTATGTCATTACAGCAACTGGATTTGGAAGCCTCTTATCTGTTCCCTGGCCAAATGACCAAATCTGATGGATTGAGACACTATCTCCATCTTCCCACAAAATGGTAAAAAAGATTATCAAAGAGGTAAATCAATCTATAAAGTATCTATTTGTACCATTAATGCCACTTTGACAACATTATAAGAGACTCTTAAAAAAAGGAAGCAGGCTAAACATGGACATTTTTTGAAGAGGGATATCCCCCTGGAAAGCAGTTCAATGGAATTTGCTTGAAAATCATTGCAATGTAGCAATGCTATTTGGGACACACTGAATAAATAACTGTGAGATTCAGGAGCAATATTCTAGATGAAAATTTAAATAATGTGGAGGGTGTGTGAGAAGGGGAAGAAGAGGAATTAATTTAATTCTATTTGCTGATGTGACTGTAGCACAACTATTTTTAGGTATAATCCAAACAGTGCATATCTTCCCCATTTTGATTAGTAGAAAATTGGCAGGGAGTCAAAAGAATTAGTATTTCTCAGCACATTATGCCAGAAATGCACAAATAAAATGACATTATCTGTGCCAATGCATTTAATTTGAATTACTGCTAAGGTTTTTTTTTTTTCCTTAAAAAAAAAAAAATAAAAGAACGCTTCAGATTTGTTAAAATCATTTTTTTTTAAAAGTCATAACTGGCAGCTAAAAAAATATAGAATAATTTTCATTTAGATCCTTGCTTAGAAGCTCCTGCTAACAAGTTAAATGTTAATATTACCCTGAGACTTTGGGTGCAGAATTTCCGCCTGGCAATTTTACATATTCCCAGAGGAAGTCAGCATATTCAACAAAATGTGAAATTAAAATAAGTGAGGAAAACGTGCTTAACAAGGGAAGGTTGCACAATAGCCACTCAGAAGTTATTAATAATTTCAGTTCCAAAGAAAGCACACACCAAAAAAATAAGTAAATGACAATAAAATAAAGTAAACTCTATTTGCCAAGTTTTACATAGGCAAGTTCACCCCGGGACCAAGTTATATGTTATACCAATTATACATTTGTACAAGGGAGAGAGAATTTATAGATCCTGGAAAATCTCTACTGTTACATAATTAGAGAACTTTAAGTGTTCAACCTGACACAACACCCAGTGTGACACATCAATGAATCTTGACTGCATTTTAGTTCACTGCTGTGATTTTCAAGCTATATCCCTTTGGTACTTTTACACACAGACCATGGGCAAGGATGATTTTCTGCACATTCATTGCCTTCCTCGGGCCCCTTCTGCAACGTACTATCTCAGCAGACCTAAAAGGACTGACAGCTTTCTCCTCCCACTGCCATCGTTAGTGGGATTTGCAGCCCAGTTTACCATATGTCCTATTATAAATCAATGGCTGTCTTCTTCAAAAACAACAATAAGTAGTTTTCATGGGTATTAACAATCACTGACATGATCTGTGTCTGAATCCTTGTAATCTTTAGTTGGAACACTCAGGAGATCATGCAAAAATCTTTTTCTATTTCCTACCAATACATATAAACTGGTTCCAAGATTATGATGGTTTTCTCTTATTCACTAAAGAGACGAACTCTGTCTACTGAGTAGTTAAATGACATATATTTTTCTTAAAGCTTAAAAGGACCTTCGTGATTTTAAGACCTGAGGTTTGGTGGGCCTGTATGTACGTTTCATGCTGGGAAGATTTCTTTTCATTTAAATTTGAAGACTTATCTAGACAAAATAAGTAAATAATCAGGAAACAAGGAAAGTGAATCATTAACTTGGTACTTCAGTGTTCTTCAAATGAAACTGAAGATATTAAGTCCATTAATTTGAAATAAAGATGCACAAAACCTCTAACAAAATGCATCTTACATACTCATGGGGAATGAGAATATAAAATAACTATATTTGGTTCCTAGGGAAATTATAGTGACATTTCATCCTGAGCCTGATTTTGCCTTCTCCAAAATAGACTTTTTAAAGTATTTATCTTTGTATTCATCAAGAAGCCTTACCAGCTTTGTCCCTTCTTCCTTCTATTTTTTTGTTTTTCATTTTTTGCTTAATTTCACAGAAGCTTTTGTTGAAACTACTACTGTTCGTGTAGCCTTCCGCTGGTCTCTAAAACATCTACAGCATTAACAGAAGACTGTCTCGGGGTCTTTAGAATATCCCATTGCAAGAGAACAATCAGTCTTGACTTTCCCTAGCAGAGAATAATCTGCTCGTGTTAAAGCACAGCATAAGCCACAACTTTACACCAGGCACTGAGGCCTCCTGACTGTTTGATCGTGAAATGAAAAGCATATTAAAAAATATAATAACTACTTAAACTTATTTTGCAGAATGTACAGTGAATCACAGGATGGAATACAACTATCCTTTCCTTAGGAACTAATTTTATGAAAAATAGTCTACCATTGGGTGTTGTAACTATATTCGAAAGCTATAGGATTTCACCCTTGCTTTTTCCCTGTGACTTGTCTACCCAGAACTTTTGCTGAAACAATCTATTTAATTATACAAGTGGAAAAAAAATTAACTTCAGAAGTCCTATAAATTTTTGCTTAGCCACGAAAAGCACTTTTGATTCTCAACAGCTACTAGAGGAATCTGCCACACTGATCATCTGTAGGCTGTGATTTTCAATTGGAAAATAAAAATAAGCTGTCGGGGCCACTTACCGCATTCCAAGTAGGCAACTGATTATTCAATGTGTTAGTCTTCTTTTCGGCGTTTTTGTGAAAAGTTGCAGCTGACTGAGTTACATGGCCTGATCACTTTTTTTTCTTTTTCGGAGCTACACAATCTCAAATGTCACTTCGTGAGTCAAGTGCAGCGGATGAGATCTTGAAAGCGCCTACAAGTAGTCTAGAATACCTTGAATCCAGCTGTGAAAATTGAGGGCACATCTGTAGCTCTCAGTAGGTGAATGCCTCATTTGGTCTAGAGGCATTTTGCTATTGAATCATAAAAAGCTATTAAAAGAGCTCTCTGGGAAATCTAGTCTATATTTTGAACAAAATAAGCTGTCTTTTTTTCATTATCACTGACCCCTTACAGACACACGGTACATAATCTTGATTGTGCTTCATGGGTATTTATTGCACATGGACCAATTCCTCACACAGTAGTTAGTTGCACCAGAGTATAAATACTTGGTAAGACACACGAGGAAATAGAATGTACACACACAAGTGCTAAATTTTACCAGCAGATCCACATGGGCACTTGGACATAAAAAAATAATAGAAAATCCTTAAGATAATTATATTTATAATATGGATACAGTTACAGTACCATGATAAAAGAGTACAAAAAGGCATTTTCCCAATAAATCATATATAATCATATATATATAATAGGCAACAGAAGTAGAATTTGAATTTTATTTTAAAGATCTGTCCATCCCTCCAACCCCCCCTTAAAAAATATTTAATTTCTTTTTGTGCAAGTAGCATCCGTGGATTTTACAATTCCTAACACTGTGCAAAAATGGCATTTTGAACCACTCCTTTTTGTTTTGTTTTTACCTACATGTGCAGTAATCTGAACTGTTTCCTCCTCTTTTTTTTTTTAACGTCCTGTCTTCAATTGAAGGAGTCACATGTCACAGAGAGAGGCTCAGCGCCTGGTCCTTCCAACTAATATTGATACATAAACAGCTGTTTAATATAAACAAATCTATCTTGCTGTGCAATATGCACAGTGTGAGGTAGAAATCCCTCAGCCTGACCACCGAGGCGCCCGGAGACGGGGGTGGGGGCAGCCGGTTTGCCCTCCAGAAGGAAAGCTAGGTGGGGCTTGTTCCAAGAAGAGCTTAGCGTTTCTTGAAACATATATATTTATATATTTTTTGCATCCATCCTTTCCGTTTGCTTTCAGAACTGGAGAAATCATTACACAGGAATTAAAATGAAATTTCTCTGAAAAGCAAAAGGAAACGTGTCCTGACAAACTGTCATTTCTCTCTCTCTGGCAGGCTGCTCCCGTTCCCGGGAAAGGGATGGAAACCAAGCGGATAGATATTTATCCCTAACGCTTCTCTCTTCTCCTGTCCTCCTCCCCAGCCCCCATTTCCACCCCCATCTTCGAAAAAGTGTCACAAAACACTTGGGGGAGGCATCTAAAGATGCATCACACACACTCACAAAAGAAGGCTGAACCACAAGCAGAAACAAAACAAAACAAAACCAAGAAAAATCAGCGAGCCTTTCCTCCACCCCTCCCCAAACTTTCCTTTTTGTGCAACGGTCCGTGGCTTTTCTGTTTGTCTTGGATGATTCAGATGAAGTGTGTGGGCTTCGTGTTCACCTGCTTTCGGTCCGGAGTAAACACCCATCTCCTTCCCCGGGGAAGCCGTTCCAGGGCGCCCGGGCGCTCCTCTTTCGCGGCGGGGACCCCGGGCGCCCCGCGTCTGCGCCGGCGCCGGGCTCTACACCTTGGATTCCGAGGTGAAGCCCGGGCGGCACGGCTCGTCCAGGCTCGAGTCGCTGTCCGCTGCCGCCCCGCCGTTGCAGCCGGCCCAGGGCTCCAGCAGGCGCACGGGCGGCGTGGCCCCGACGTCGTCGTCGTCCTCGTCGTCCGAGGCGGCCCCCGGCGACGGCTGCGCCCCGGCCCCGGCCAGGCAGCCCGAGGCGCGCGGCCGGTCTCCGTGAGACGCGTGGCGCCTGCGGGCCGCCCGGCGCGCGCAGCAGAGCAGGCGCTGGAAGGCCTTGCGGAAGTCGGGGCTGCGGCAGTAGATGATGGGGTTGAAGGCCGAGTTGGCGTAACCCAGCCAGTTGAAGAAGACGAAGAGGCGGTCGGGGACCAGGTCGCGATGGAAGGCCTTCACCACGTTGGCCAAGAAGAAGGGCAACCAGCACAGCGTGAACACGCCCATGATGATGCCCAGCGTCTTGAGCGCCTTCTGCTCCCGCAGGGCGACGAGGCGCGAGGGCCGCCGCTTGCTGGTGCGCCCGTTGGCCACCGGGGCGGCGGCGGGGCGCGGGGAGCCGGACTCCGGTGCCGAGGACGCGGGCGACGGTGGCCGTGCTGGGCCGCCGAGGAAGCGGCGCTCGCAGCTGTCGATCTTCTTCACTTGCTTCTGGGCCTCGCGGAACACTCGCAGGTACACGAAGGCCATGATGCACAGGGGGACGTAGAAGGAAACCACGGACGAAGCGATGGCGTAGGCCCGGTTGGTGACGAAATCGCAGCATTTGGGGTCGTTGTAGCAGCGGCGCGCCTCGTCGCTTTCAGCCCGCCACCAGTGCATGAGGATTGGCAGGAAGGACACCAGGGCCGAGATGGCCCACACGGTGCACACGAGGGCCCGCGCTCGAGCGCGGGTCAGCAGGCTCTGGTAGCGGAAGGGCGAAGTGATGGCGAGGTAGCGGTCCAGGGCTATGACACACAGAGTCTCTATGCTTGCCGTCACACACAGCACGTCCACTGAAGTCCAGAGCTCGCAGAAGAAGGAGCCGTACTCCCAGCGGCCCCACACCACGATGGTGGCGGCGAAGGGCACGACCAGCAGCCCCATGACCAGGTCGGCGCTGGCCAGGGACATGATGAAAAGGTTGGTGAGCGTCTGCAGCCGAGGCGTCTTGGCTATGGCCACAATCACCAGCACGTTGCCAGCCACGATGAGCAGTACGATGAGTGCCATCAGCAGACCCATGCCCGCCGTCCACTGCTCCGACAGTGGCGCGGGCCCCTCGCTGGCCGGAGGTAGCAGCGAGGCAGGCGGCGACACGGGCACTAGCAGCCGCGCCGCGGTGGCCGCGCCGTCGGGCAGCGGCGCGGCCGATGACAGGTTGCAGGGCTCGGAGGCGCCCAGGACGAGCGCCCCCGCGCCCATGCCGAGCGCCCCCGCGCCCATGCAGAGCTGTGGAGGCCGGGGGCGGGGTGTGTGACGGGGCTGGGCCGTGGTTGGGGAACACCCCAGAAGCTGGGGCGGAGGGGTGCGCGGAGGGAGGTCGCGGCCAGGTCAGGGCAGCCGCAGCGCGGGGCCGGAGGCATCGGCGCCGGGCGCCTTTCCCGCTGGACCTGAGCGCTGTCGCTGCCGCCGCCGCCGCCGCTGCTGAAGCCGCTGTCGCTGCAGGAAAAGCCGGCGGGACCTCAGCATGTTTCTGAGCGCGCCAGACCCGCAGCTCCGGCACCAAGCGCCCACCCAACCCGGGTCCTGCTCCCCAAAGCCAACCCCCGGGGTCTGGCGTCAGGCTGGAGCAGCCAATCCAGGCAAAGGCACGCCCCCGTCTGGTCTTCCCCTCCCCACCCCCCCTTCCACCCCCTCCCGCCCGCAGTTGAGCGGCTCCGGCGAGTCCGGGACATATAGCTGAGCTACCACGTCCCGGGTGCCGGCGAGTTTCTGAGAGTGCGCCCCTTCCCGGGCCGGCAAGTTCCACCCGGGTTCCCCTGCGCCCCCTGCTGCGCCCGGGGCGTCACCCGCATCTCCGCCCCATCCCGCAGCCTCCACTAGCTCCTGTGTTCCCTTCTGTCCTGAGCCCCTTTTGCCCCCCACCCCCTGTGCCTCCTGCATCCCAGCTTCCCCCGTAACAGCTCTACCTCCAGTGCCGGGCTCGCTGCAGAACAGAGCGCTTCTCCTTTTAGCGCCCAGGTTATTTCGGTGTCCTGGAAGCGCCGGAGTGCCTCGGACAGCCTGTCAGCTGGGGTAGGAGAAGGTTGGCTACGAGATTGGTTGTGGGATCAGGCAGCCTACAGCATGTGTGTAAGATCCTTCCTCCTTCAAGAGGGGACCCAGCCAGCCGGCGTGCTGGCAGCTTGGGGGATCGGAGGTGGGTGTTAGCGATTAGAGGAAACTTTCCAGCGCAGCGAGCTGCTGGAGCCAACTGCGCATCTGTCAGGCAGGCTCTCTGGACTCTATTCTTGCAAGGAGCTTCTGTTGAACCTCAAGCGCCATAGATAAGAACATGGAAGGGAAGGTTTGTGCCTCTGACAGCTAACGCTGAGGACGGGTTGGAAAAATACACACTCCTCAGTCCCAGCTAATGAATGTGTGAGTATGATGCAACAGCGTGTGTTCATAATATACAGGGAGAGGCTTAGGGAAACAAGCCTTAAGGTACAGAGAAAATGATACCACCGCGCAGAAAGAACACATTCTAATCACATTTGAGATTTTCCCCATAAAGTAGTAACACCTGTATTTGGTGTTTTATTACTTATGATTTTGTAATTTGAGCCAGGTCAATAAAATCAAAAAGGGTGCTGTGAGTTTTGGCTGACGTAGTGAACTGAGATTTCAGATTGCTTGGTCCGCGGGGTTTTCTCCTTTGCCCAAGTTCCCACATTCTCAGAATTCTGGGATTAGTTTTGGAAGGATGAGAGAAAAAAATATGTAAATACTCAAGAGGATTAAAATTAAAAAAAAAATTATCTGTGGTTTTTGAGCTGGCAAATGGCTTGAAATTAGTGAGTTGTTAACCTAGCTGCAGGTGAACTAAATAATTGGGGTGGGAGACAAAGTCATGAGTACACGTGTAGCAGGGCTGCAAGTCATTACCATTGACCCTGGTAATGTCCTCAGCTCAGGCCTGGGGGAAATCTTTAATTGAATCCTTGAGGTAAACAGCTTCTAATTGTTTATATAAGGGTGCATGAAAATGTTATATAATGCTCCTGTGAGTCTAACATTGGAATAGAAAGGACAGGGTCTGGAAGGAACATCAATTACATGTGGACCAATCTTATACTCTTAACCTTTCACAGTTAGAGAGACTAACTTCCACAGTTGTCCAGATGAAGAGCAAAAAGTAATGTTTATTAAGTTTATAAATTCAAGCAGTTTTAACCACCTTCCCTTATATAAATCCAAACATTTGAATTTGCTTTAGGCCCAAAGCTGGTCATTTGATTGTTAACTGGGAAGTGATTTGTCTATTCACCCCCTGCCCTGGATTTATCAGCCTAGGTTTGCCAGCTTGGGAGTGGGACCTAGGAAACTAGAGAAGTTGTAGAGAGGAGACTGCACCCCTTGTTACCCAAGTCACTGCAAGTCTGAGTCTCCCCTTGTGGTTTCCAAGCCCCCAAAGGGCAGTCTCAAAATAGCCAACTCATTGGAAAGAGTTGAAATTTACACTGCCCAGGAAAAAGGCCCTGAGTGCTGGGCTGCAGGGCAGGGTGTAGAGAATGTGGGAAGAGGCCTTCTATCCAGCGCCATCGTTCTGTCAAGTGGTGTTGCTGGAATGGAGTATGCCAACCTTAAGTGCCCCTGAAGGGCAAAGGCATTGCATGTCTGTGGGCGATAAGACCAGAACTTGATCAAGGTTCTGCACAGAAGCCAGATGCTAATAACTGCACCAGATCATCAAATGTGTAAACACACCAGGCTGTCGGGCCATGACATTTGAATTGTTGAAAAACTCTTCTGGAACTTTTTTTCCCCTGCTCATTCAAGAGTCTGAATTCCTGCATTAAAAATACATTAAATTATAAACATTCAAAACCAGAAAGTTTTTGTAATAGGACATTCAACACAGGGCTACAAGCATAAAGAGAGTCCAGGAATTCTTGAGGCTTTCCTTCAGTTTTACTGACGGAAAAGCTTGAAATAGCCCAGGTTCAAGCAGAGTTAGTTTTCTGGTAAAAACCTAAAATGTTCTCAGATCTCTTTTAATTCGTGCTTCTTTTGGTGCTTAGCTAAGGGTACAGTATTAAGAAAAGTTTCAACATGTTAATTTATACAGATTTTCTCATTCACTTGCAGCTATTAAAGAGAGTCCTTTCTTAGGACCCTACACATCGGGTGATAAACCCTAACCAGCACACTTGAGAGGTAGTGCGCTCCTTCCTCCATTTTCTAGCCCAAGCTTCTTACTTTCCTAACTCCAGAGCTGGGTTTGCCACGGGTCCTACTTGATCTCCTGGCTTCTAGTTCTGCCTGCTCTGTGTAATCTGAACACCACAGCCAAGTTAATATTTCTAAAATGCTGCATTGACCAAGATGCTTTTCTGTTCAGAAACCATAACTCCTCAACTTGACATTCAAAGCTCTCCCCAGTCCAGTTGCAAATGGGCTTTCCAGAACTATCTCACACTAGAATTCTGCATGTCTCCATGTCATTGTACCTCCCAGTTCTGTATTCTTTTTCCTTTTTTGGATCTATACACTTTTCTTTTTGGCATCTGTACTCTTTCTCACTGGGTCCCCTCCACGGAGAATCCCCTCCTCCTCCTGTCTCAGTGGTTAAGCCTTAAGATCCAGCTGGATTCTTTTTTTCTTTTCTTTTTTTTTTTTTTTTTGTTTTGAGACAGAGTCTCAAGCTGTCACCCTGGATAGAATGCTATGGCATCACAGGTCACAACAATCTCAAACCTCTTGGGCTTAAGCGATTCTCTTGCCTCAGCCTCCCAAGTAGATGGAATACAAAGCTGCCCGCCACAACGCCCGGCTATTTATTTATTTATTTATTTTGGTTGCAGTTGTCATTGTTGTTTAGCAGGCCTGGGCCATGCTCGAACCCACCACCCTTGGCGTATGTGGCCAGTGCCCTGCCGACTAAGCTACAGGTGTGGCCTGCCGGCTGGATTCTCATTTCTCTTTCAGTTCTCCCTGCCTGCTGCTTCTAGAAATGATCTCTTCCTCTTTGGACCTATGGTAATGACTCTGCTAACTACATTTCAGGTGGTAATTAACAACATAGTACCTTTTGGCATCTCTTATGTTATTATTTAATTTTTATGTTTTTTTCTTGTAGATTGTAAGCTTACCGAGAGCCAGGACTGTCTCATACATTTTTATATCTTCCATGTTTTTCAGTATCTGCTTGATATTAATTAACATTAGTTTTGATTCATAAGTATATGATATTTATTTCATGAAAGTATTTTCATTTTTACAAATATGGAAAAAATTGAGCATTTTAGGAGTTAGTCTTTTCACTGTTGCTTATAATTTACATTAATAATTCATTACCGCCTACTGAATATTTTCATTAAGCATTTCAAGATACTTTACAAATACAAGCTAAGTTCATGGGATGAATAAATGTGTATCATATTTATTTGGTAGTAAGTAAAGTGGAACATATAGATAAGAAGTTTTCCAAAGGGGCCATGCAAGTCTACGTCAGTAAAAATCACCTGTTCTTCACAAATATCTGGGTAAATGAACTTTTTTCCTTAGCCTTCAATTGTGATACTGTATTTCCAGCCATTTCTGGAATGGGACAATTACTATTGACTTGAATCTGGTTTCAAGTTCTAGATCGAATTAAAAGTTGGCAGAGCAGTGATTAGTAGGCTTCTAACCCATCATGGTTACAAGTTGTGAGGCTGGCAAAGACGTTTCCATTCTTGAGTTGACTTTGCTAGAAAATGAGTTAAAAATAAAAGTAAGCAGCCTAACTGGACAATTGCTAGAAGTCAGGCCAAAGGAAATGGGGGGAGGGGGGGAATTTTCAAGTAAAACCCCAAGGAGTGTATGAAATCTGTTCATACAATTTGCCTTGAGGCTGATAATAGCCTCAAAGCTGTTTGAAGTCAAGGTATAACACACCAAAGGATTTGTTAATCAGAGCTCAAGTAGCTGTTGCTAAGGAAATAAATACAACTTTTCTCATAAAGCAATACAATGCTAAAACAATCACGTAGTGCTAACTAACCAAGGTGTAGCCTACCTCTGGGCTGGCACTTAAGGTTATTTATACTGGTTTTGTAGCCACAATTTAAGGGACTCCAGCCATTTTTCTATAACACACACAACAACAGTGGTGTAATCATAGCAAAATGTGGACTATTTGGAAAATTCAAAAGCTTTCCTCTCTCCCCACACCTTCCTCCTCCCTATCCCTTACCTCCTCCTCCCCCACCTCCTCTTCCTTGTATATCTACTGAGTACATTGAACAATCCTAGAGCCAATAATAATATTTTTCAAAATTTGGATGTTTTGCAAAGGGTTCAGACCTGGAAGGCAGAAGATCCAGGTTTGTGTCCTGGCTGTAACTTTTCTGTTTGACCTTTGGCTTCACCTTTAAAGCAAACTCACCACTACTCACTTCTTTACAGGGCCCTGTGTGAATTAAATGAACTAATGTATATAAATGCTTCTTGAAATCTCCTATAGGACCTTATATCTGTACTTATCCAATCATCCAATGCTGTCTTATCCAATCATCATGACATTTTAAACCATACTTGCTGGTGTGGGAAGTGTCAATTCACTTGGATAAACCGCCTGTATCGATTTGACTCTTTTCTTTTTCACACTAGACATTAATATGACCCAGAGGCTGGATAACTGTTTTTAAATGATTTTATGATTAGCCAATAATCTTTTTAAAAAAGTTTTTCCCCTCCTTTTTGTGTCCTCATTTTGTATTTCCTCTATTATTTTTTAAAAAGTATTTGTTCATGTGATTCTCTGAAATAAATTCCTTCTACAGTATTTCAGTAGTGAAATATTCACAGCTGAGAAAGGGTTTTTTTCCCCTCAACTGTTTAGTGTGATAACTAGTAACTTAAAGGAGAAAAAGGGAACCCAGTACAAAACTTAGACCAACTTTCAAAAATGCTGTTCTTACTCAGCGGTATAATCACTAAAACTTGATGATCAGCTGAGATCTTACCTTAACATATTAGTGACAATATTAGGAACATTTATCACAAGCATTTGGCTTGGAGTTGTTCTTCATTTTGCCCCAAGTCCGGAGCTTGTGATGACAACAAGATGTGCTAATTATTGAAAAGTCTAGGTTTTATTTTAACAGTAACACAGAGTTTTACTGTGTTCCTCATAAAACAATAATGTAAAAAGCTGATGAGTTTATAGCAAAATGAATCCCCAAACCCTTGTCATGAGGTTCTGAAAGGTAGGAATGATACCTTGAAATATTTTAGCTCCCATTTATTCTGGCAAGGTAATAAGTACAGTACTTGTAAACTCCTGTGGAATTGAGGAGCCACTTAAAAGCTTTTGTCTAATAGATTGCCTATAACATAATGAAAGAAGATTATTGTGTTTTCCGTTCAGCCATGGACTTCTTTAATGTGTTTTTCTACTTCTTTGCATTGTATAGGTATTTTTGTAGTTAACTTACTCATTATTTATATACTGTAAAAGTACTCATCTGGACCCACTCAGTAAGTATAGCTTGCCAAGTCCCTTGGCTCAGAAGGGCAGAGTCTGGAAGACACTAGTGGGACAGTATTTTTGCTACCACTGGAGTCAGGCTTCTTGCTTTGAAAATAAATAACAAACCTTTGAAATAACATTTACTTTCCATAATGTATTTGCTTTGCCGATCCTGTTGGAGACTTTTATCCTACAATTGCTTTTTATTTTCAGAGCGTTATCCTTTAATTAAATGTTAAAGGGGCAATGACCTTCTTTGCAGGCTTCTAAATATAAACTACTTTCCAGACTGGTGGAAAAATGTTGTTGTTGTTGTTTTCTCCCTATTTTAATATGGAGAAGTTGAAGCATAAGAAGAAAGATTTGTGTTTAAGTTTTTAAGGGAAGTGAAAAGGAATTCTTGATTTTCTTGCCTCGTGAACTAATCTTTAATTATTAGAACCTGAATCCTTAGCAGATGTCGACCCATCTATTATTACTTTCAGCATAATTGAGTTGCATGATATATTTGGGGAGTTGGAGTTAGTCATGGAGAAATTTTTTAAATAAATAGCTCTGAACAAGTGAAGCAGTTCTATCCTGCACTATTTATTTGTACTTTCCAATTGGTTTAAATGTAATAGATCTGGCACAACAATCATATTTATCTACACAAATGAAATTCTCATTGTTGATACATTGTAGTGTGAATTTCTAAAAGTGCCACATGAATACTAACTCTGAAGACAAAAGAACACCAAAGAAAAGCCAAGCAATTAAGTCATTTAGTTCTTTGTTTTGTTTTGTTTTAATCTGTAACTGGAAAAAAGACTTCACAGAAGACTCTTACTGAGAGTCATAGCCTCAAAAGTTGTGACAACCTTGGGAATTTTATTTAAGAGCCAAAATAGAGCTGTTGGGGAGTTTGGAACAGAAAATTAAAATGTAAGCCCTACTTGCTTTGTCATTTCTGAATCGTAATAAGGATTATTCCAAACCAGGTAGTTAAGTAACATACACATTGAGCTTTGAGACTCTCTGAGAAGCCTTAAAAATATATTCAAATGGTATTGGCATAATCCTGAAAACATTTTTTTCTTATTCTGCAAATGTCTAAAGTGATGATTGTATTCTGACTTGTCACCCTTCCCACCCACGGCCTACCTTCCCTCCCCCTGCTGCCAGCCACTCTGCAGCCCGCATCTCCTCCATTACTAATTAATAGACCTTATATACCCTTTCGTAGCTCCAACCTGAGGAGAAGGATCTTGGTTTAAAAAATGCCCATGCGTATATCTTCATATGTAGAGTTTTTCTAAGTCCTTATCTGGGAGACAACTTAGAATGAAAATTATTTATTAAGCAAGTTAAAAAAAAAAACCATAATTAACCTTGGAAGAAATAATAATCAGTATTTTAGAACATAATCTGTCTTGATGGGGTATTTGGAATATATCTCTGGCCCACACATTTTTCTTTTCGATGGTTTTTATTACATAATTTCAAACTATTGTGTTTTAGCAAGATTGCACTGATTTTAGTAATTAGTCTTAACATTTACCTCTCTCTGTATACATTAATGGTTAAGAACGCTAGCTCTGGATTCAGACTGCCTGGGTTAGAAATCCAGGTTCTGCCAATTAGTAACTGAATGACTCAAAACAAGGTATTTGAACACATTTTGTTATCCACTAACTGAGAACAATAATAATTATACCTACTTTGCAGGTGTTTGGGAGGCTTGGTAAGATAAAGCATATACGACATTTGGCACAGTGCTTGCCTTGTAAGTATAGTACTTAATAAACATTACTGTCTATTTTGCTGCCTTTTCCCCCCAACAACAAGATCATGGCATAAAGCTGGAGAATCTTCATGCTACACAAAACCCAGGGTGGTAAAGGAGGCAGCTTCTAGGAGTTAGAAATCCAGTAGCTGAATAAAGGCATTTGATTTTTCAAAGGGAGAGGATGTAGTAGAGAATCTAATTTGCTAAGTACGCTTTTGATTTCAAAGGTAAGTTCATCCCTTCACAGCTACTTAATATAATCATCGTTCAGTTTGGGGAATTTGAATTTTCCAAACGAATTTTGCATCATGGAAAGGTCATTCCAGAGAGTCCCACCCTATCGTATAACCGTATTCCAAGTATATGAAATGACAGCAACAAGGCAAAGCACCACTGGGCTTGTAATAGAGAAGCTTATTTTCCGAGCTATAATTGATCCAAGCTGCTGCTTTTCTATGGTATAAATTTATAAGATCTCAAGCAGGCCCGGAGACTCTCTTGTGGCCTGCTTTCTGTCAATGGAGCCCAACACTTGAGTCATCCTGAGTACTAGGGATCTGACAGTCTCATCCCCTGAGACCAGGAAGCAAAGAAGTAGGCAAGGAAAGAAATTTTCCGAGTCTCATGTGGTTTAACCTCTGGGAAAGTCTTTTAGACACTAGCTCGGAACTATTAATTTTATTTCAAACACAGTAGTAATGTCTTGTTTGTCTGGTTTCTGTTCTTTCACAACAGATTAGGAGAAGCAAATTGGGGTGAGGGAAGGAGGATGATCCAGGGGACGAAGGAGCCGTCTGGGAACTTTATTTTAGAGGAGAAAACAGGGAAACCAGTGATGCCATTTACTGCAGAAACAAAGGGTCTTCTGTCCCCCAGCAGTCATGGGCAAACCTGCACCTTTAAGAGAGCTGTAGGTTATGTTCGACCACCCTTGGTTTGAGAATGTGTTTTAGGAACATTCTTATTTAAAAAAAAGAGTAGGATGAAAATCTTGCAACCGCTTATTTTCTAGAACACTTCAGTTGTCTAGAAAGTGGATTTATACCGGCTTTTCCATTCTCTAACATTGTGAGATCAGTGACATTTGAATTCCTTGCTAGAAGTCCACAACAAGATGTCAGCAGCACTGATTCCTTGTGAGGGCTGTGAGGAAGGGGTTTGATCCAGACCTCTCTCCTCGGCTTGTAGATGGCTGTCTTTCCCTCTGTGCTCTGTCTCTGCGTCCAGATTTCTCTTTTGTATAAGGACACTAGTCATACTGGAGCAGAGCCCTCCCTAATGACTTTGTTTTAACTGGATTGCCTCTATAAAGACCCAATCTCCAAATACGGTGAGAGGACACATTTTCACCCCTAATGGGTTGCTGTATGTAAGAAGGCTCGCCACCTCCTATCGCCTAGCCCAGGCAGGGTCTTGGCAATAGGTGTGGGTGGGATGGAGTGTAAGTCCCATCCCTGTTAGGTGTGTGCTTAAAGTGGGGGTGAATGTACTGTGATAGCTTTCATTACAAATCCCGACACTCTTTTCTAGCAAATGGAATAGAAATATTCTGGTTTGCTTTAATACTTTGAATTTGTGGAGAAAAACAGCCAATCCAGCTGGTTGACTGTGAAGACCCCCTTTCAGCAGGTTGTTGCGATGTTGTTCAGACACGCTGAGAATCTCCACCCATAGGTGCGCCACGCCTGGTGTTTTCCTCAAGCTGGAGTTAGGGTAACAGACAGCAAATAACTGGGTAGGAGAGAGACAACAAACCTTTATAACTGAAGAACAAAGCTGGCCTTTGAGGCACGGTAAAACCAAGTCCTCTTATAGAATCTGTTGAAAAACAGGGTTTTTCTGATGTGAAGTAATGATTTTGACCAAGAGAGTGCTTAAGATCCTAAAATATTGGTCAGCAGAGGTTTAACTAAGAAATAACCTTTTGCAGTATATTGATTTAAATCAATGAAATCAGAAATTCGTGGACATCCTTATTCTGTGTCTCTCAATTGCATATCTAATTGTCCTTTGTAATACTAATGACAAAGGCAATGTTTTAACTTGTTCAGGGCTGTGGACCAAATGCACCTGATTTTTATGCCAGAAAACAAAACACAACAAAACGCCTCCCCTGAATAATGCTCGAGAATTCAAACTGATGACTTATCTTACCATTTAATATTACGTATGGCTGGAGGCTACCCTGGAAACCTTCACACAGGAGCTGAATGTGGAGTCAGATGCCCATGTGACGTAGGCAAAAATCTGAGGATCACTCTAACATAGTATGCTATTTTCTGTATAGTGATGCCAACTCCTCCTTACAGATAAATCTGCTATCGCTGTGTTATATAAACAGCATGGATTTAGATGTGCTGTACATGAATCTCTATTTTGAAAAATGTCATGTCTAAGTTTTTTTTAATGGCTGGGCTAGTTCAGTTGAACAATCTTATATAAGATGGTACTTAAAAGCTCAGATCTGTGGATCTGAGTATTATTTAGTCATTTGTTTGTGCAACCATATTTTTAACTCATTTGTGATGAGCAAAAAGTTCTTCTGAACTCCCAAGCTGTGTTTCCATACTTCACATTGGTTTATTTTCCTCTCAACTTTTTTTAGAATACATGGTAGAGAACTTTCTCTGGGAACTTCAGAATGCTTTCATGAAGGTAACCAGCATCCATTGAAAAGCACCAAATTGAATGAACAAAATTAAAAACTTGTAACAGATTCATAGGACAATGCAAATTCTTTCCAATGCAGTTTCATAACAACATATGTGTCAAATTCTCTTTCAAGACCCATGATTAAAGCACCAGACCTTGTGCTAAAGGCATCATTTACAGTATCTCATTTAATTCTTATAATAGTCTTGTCAGATAATTATTTTTACTTTATAAAGGAAGAAATTGAGGCTGGGAGAAGTTGAGAGATTTGCCCATAATTCCACAACTAGTCAAGTCACACAGACTTCTAGCCCAAGTCTATGTAACACCAAAGGCAGACCTTTTTCCAAAAATAAGGACTCGTTTCCTTTTCCTGTTCTTTGTAAGAGCTTACTTATTTGATACTAAGATCCCAAATCAAATGATATTAAAAACATCAGGTGAATTCTGTATGGCAGTGCCATACGGATTTTTGTCTGTGCTTATCTTTTATAACAAGCACAGACTTCATTTGTGAGGATGAACGTTTCCATGGACGTTGAAGGCTGGCTCTCCAAAAGTTACCCAATTCTGTCCATTCGACACTTCCTCTCTTTGATTGTCACCACGTCAAGTCTGCCTCTCAACTTCCGGAAAAATCAACAATCATGCAGTTTTCATACCTTCAAGATTTTCTTCCAACTTTTTGTGGCTAGGAGCAAGAAAATGGTCATTAACTGGAGGTCATGGCACCAGGAACAGTGGTGAGTGGGAGCTGGGCTCATTCCCACCCCCCACTCTCCTCACTCTGCTCCTCAGAAAGCCAGTGAGCCTGTCACCAGGAGAGTGTTTCAAACATCAGACACAGGCCAGGGTCTCTGAAAGATTCTTTTAAAGTCACCTGCTTGGTTTGAGGGGGCAGGAAGGAAGCACAGCTCACTCACTTGCTATGAATTCCCAGGATCAATACTCAAGGCTCTTAAAGATCCTGAGGGTGAGACCCAGCGGTCTCTGGGCAGGCTTTTGTGGGTCACCCTCTGGCGTGTCTGTGTGGATGGTCCAGCACCTCTCTCTTTAGAATGTGTGGGCACCTAACACTCCTTGTTCTCCACGTTGGGGGTCTCAGCTCAGACTGAGACATCAGAAAACCCTATTTTGACAACCTGTTCTGTACAGATTTGGTAGTTTAGCCCATAGTTGGAATTAGAATTGCTGGGGAGGACGAGGTGGGAGGGCCGATGCCAGGGAAGAGGGCGTAGAGAAGGCAGATAGCCAAAAATGCAAGGACAAGGAACTTCAAAGGTTCTAGGGGGAAGAGTAACCCACGTGCACAAAGGAAAAAACTCCAGATGGCAGAGATGCTTTGGGAGATGAGAGAGTCCTAGGAGAGAGAACTCTCATGGACACAAGAGTTTCTAGAAAGGGGATAATATATCATCCCTGATATTTAAAGTGTTCCTAGAAATCAAGAATAAAATTATTGCTTTTATAGTGGCACCTGTGGCTCAGTAAGTAGGGTGCTGGCCCCATATACTGAGGGTGAAGGGTTCAATCTCGGCCATAGCCAAACCGCAACAAAAAGGCAGGTGTTGTGGCAGGCGCCTGTAGTCCCACCTACTTGGGAGGCTGAGGCAAGAGAATAGCTTAAGCCCAGGAGTTGGAGGTTGCTGTGAGCTGTGACACCACAGCACTCTATCAAGAGCAACAAAGTGAGACTATGTCTCTAAAAAAATATATATAGGTTGGGAATGGTGGCTCATGCCTGCTATCTTAGCACTCTGGGAGGCCATGGTGGGAAGATTGCTTTAGCTCAGGAGCTTGAGATCAGCTTGAACAGGGTGAGACCCCCGTCTCTACTAAAAATAGAAAAACTAGCCAGGTGTGGTAGCATACCCCTGCAGTCCTGGCTTGTGGGTAGGATGAGGCAAGAGGTCACTTGAACCCAAGAGTTTGAGGTTGCTGTGAGCTACGACACCCCAGTACTCTACCCAGGGTGACATAGTTAGACTGTGTCTCCAAAAAAAGAATAAAAATGATAATGGCTCAACAAAAAAAATGGGTAAAAGCCATAACAGATCACAACAAAAGAAATAAAATGGGCCTGAAACATTTGAAACAATGCTCAAATCTGCTGTCAGGGAGGGGAGTACAAGTGGAAACAACCCCAGCACTTCCCACCCTTGAGACTGGCAAGCATTTCTAGGCCATAGTGCATGGGCAAAGCCATTGGGAAATGACCATGGCACGCACTGCTGGTCACACCCCAAGCCCCTCAGACAAAGTGGGAATTGAGTGGGGCAAGTCAGTATCTTTTACAACTTCTAGACCCCTCAGTGTTGGGCCGTGAAGACAAGTTTTTACGGGGATAGCATACAACTACACAACCAATTATCACAGAAATCAAAATTGCAAGCTTTCTGAGGGCAGAGTGTGATTTTTTACTCATTTGGGCATTTCCACTCTGGTGACTGATGACTGCCAGACTGCCTTATTCATAGTTTAAATAAATATTTGTCGGATTGTTATCCAGTGCATGTCAGAACAAGCAGGACCTACATGCCTTGTCTCTTATGAATAGAATAAAAATAAGCCATGTAATTCATCAGATTAACTGATAAAAAGTTTTGTTCTTTTGCCTAGAGGGAGGGCTATCCAGAGATCATTTAGAAGCTTTTCTTTTCCAAATCCAGCAGTTTAACAGCCTGCAAATGCGTGACTAACAGCAGCAGTTATAATGATATATCATTTCACATCTATCTTTGGCCTTTTTCCACCCAAGAAACATACTTGAAGTGCTTTACCATGCGCAGATTCTTGGAGAGGATGCGTCTGCCCCACATTCCCAGCCCCGAGGAAGAGCAGGGTGACTGCCCAGGAATGTCCATCCTGGTGCAGGCCCTTGTCACTGAGGATTGAGACTATTCTCACTGCTGTGGGTGGTTTCCCTCTACCTGCCCCTCACCTTGTTTTGTGGGGACAGTTTAATTACAAGGAGATGAAGTCCGTCTTTCAGGTTTTCCGTTCCTCTGAGAGGTTCCTGAGGAGAGCTGAGTCAGTAGTGTTGTTTCAGTCTTATTGATAAGAACGGAAGGCTGAATGAGACCACAATCCACTATTTACTCGATCATCTGTTTGAATTTTCTGTTTTCTTTAGATTTGAGCCAAAGATTCTTGTTATATTTTTAGTGATGGTGGTCATCATTAAACAGCCTTCTCTAAGCACCTTCCTGTTGTCCTGAAGTCTGTACAAATTAGGCTAGTTCCTGTCCAAAAGGAACTTGTCATTTAAAATGGTACAAAAGCCAGTGGTTCTCGATGGGTAGCAGTGTTGCCGCCATGGAGGACATGCAGCTGTGTCTGGACACATTTGGGGTTGTCAAAACTGGGGTGGGGCGGTGACTGACATCTGGTTAGTAGAGGCCAGGGATGCTGTTCACCCCACAAAGAGGAACTCATCTGGCCAAAAATGTCAACAGTGCTGAGATGGGGAAACTCTGATATAGACAGATGGACTTAAATACACAACTATTTTTAAAAGTAGTGATGGATTAAGAAATGCATCTGCACCATGTAGAATGTCTAGACAAGAGACTGGAGGGACAGGGGGATAGCAGCTGGGCCCTGGTGGCAGCCTTAGCCATCCTTTGTCCAATATTGCAGCAGGCTTTGTGAAAGGGAGCTGGCGAGGGTGCAGGAGGTCGCTGGGGACCCAGGAGCTCTGCAGGAGAGCCTGTGTTGAATTGAAAACATCCCGATTTTTAACAGCAGGGTCTACATCTGATGACAATGCCACTCACTTAGAAAAACTATCACGCGAACAAGCCCTTGTCATTGGAGGATGTAGAGCTTCTCTCTGTGATTACGAAATCACTCACAGAGGCCAGAAACAACTTAAGAGTTCAGAATCACATTAATTCAAACACCAAAATGAGGAACCATTCAGCCAGCTCAAAGAAATTATTGCATCATTTCCTTGTGTGTGGTTCAGGTTAAAAATAACCTCTAATCTTGTCAAGAGTAAACTGTCTTGTCAAAGAGAATTAGGAAATTACCTCAGAGTGGGGTTTCTAGGGTGGGGCTGAGAAGGGGCAATTCATCAAGGAAGAAATAAATCCCTTGCTGCATTTTTAAAATGCATTTCATTAAATATTTAAATTTTTAAAAAAATATTTCGTGCCATTGAAGTAAAATTTTAAGATAAAAATTTCTGAGTGACTAAAGAAGATGTGTGGCTGAGGGACTATGGAGTGAGATGGGAGAAAGGGAGGGAGGAGGATGGGGCTGTCTGTGTTTCCGGGGTGGGTCGGGGAGGTTGGGAGGGGGAGGCACAGGAAGGTGCCTGCCCGGGATGGTGTGATCTGCTGGGTCACTGGGAATGCTTTCCTTCTCAGTCTCTGCCTTGGCCTTGGGTGCTCACAGAGATAGAGCATAAACCACAAGCTCTATGCCCGCTGGGCCACGAAATGAAACTCAGGAAAAGCTGGCCTTAGCCTGAGCCCCACAGCCTTGTTAGTACCTTGACATCGCTACAGCTCACTCGGGGCAAGAACAGACATGTTCTTCGCAGGGTCATGGCAGCACATGCTGTCAAGGCGTGGAGAGGAAGAACATGTCAAACAAAGCTGTTCTTGACCTTCAGATTAACTCCAGATTTCAGCCCATTGCCAGGCTCCTCCTATTTGCCATAAAGCAAAACCAAAGGGCGCGGCTGTGAGTGTGCCCTGCCTTTTCATGATAGGCACTCTGGTACTGGCAAAAGTGGCTGTCAAACATTGTGGTGTCCCATTCCGCTGTCCCTCCAGCCTTTTGCAATGTTGGTTTGTGGTTTCCTTGTAATCTGGGACAATCTTGATTGCCCTGGAAGTAATTAGCTGGACTCACGCTACTCAGTTCAGAGTATGTGTGAATATGCACATTGTGGAAATTGGTGCTCAAAGATTGAGGATCTTTTTGGGGAAGGTCATATTGCACTGAAGTTGAGGAAACATCTGACCTTGTTTTTTTTTTTTTTTCCCACTCAAAACCACAATCACTCTGAGCTCAGAGTTTAGGACACAAGCCGTACCACAATGTCCTGTGTAATAAGCAAAAGAAATAGGCAAGAGTAATGTGTTTTTCTTAGAACAATCTAACCCATGTGGTGGAGCAGAGAAAACTCAGGCCAGGCCTGGGTTTAAGCCCTAACTTGCCACTTGCTTACTTACATTTCCTTGAGCAGTATACTTTATGTTTCAATATTTCATCACCAGAATGGCAATAATATTCCTTTCTTCCTAGGACTATGATGTGGAATGAATGAACTAATGTGTATAAGACCCGGGCCCCGTGCCGGGGGCATTTGGTAGGTACTTAAAAAATAGCATTTGTTATCGTACATTTTTGGTAGAAATACAAGATCCCTAAAAGGCATCTTTCTATCAGTGATTACATATCACATTATGTAATATATGATATGTCATCAGTTCAGTAAAAGTCAACGTTTATCATTACCATTATCATCAAAAAACAAAACTTGTTCACTGGCTCGTGAGTTCTGTAAGTGGTGGGAAATCAAAGGTATGTTTACATATGTCAGTGTAAATCTCCTGTTAGAAAAATACACCATAGAGAATATGACCTCATTCAGGCTGAAAGCAAAGGAGATTTGGTGAGCAGAAGCACGCAGTAGCTGAAAGGAGATACTGGGACTCCAGCCAGTAACTTCTGACCTACAGACAGAGGAGAAGCTCTGGGAACTGAAAGGTCTCTTATCACATTTTAATTCAAAAAATGAAATCTTACACTCTGAAGCCAGAATCTATAAATGGAATAAGATATCAGGAAGAGTAGAGTTCAGGTGATAAATAGTGCTTTTGGCAAAGAGCTTTCCACATGTGACAACAGAGCAGCAAGGAACTCTTCACCCATGTCTTCTTCCAAGCTTAACCTCAAAACAGATGGATGTCAGGAACTTAATGCTTATGCCATGCATTTATAGAACAATCACAATGCCAGGGTGCCTTGAAAACGAGAGCTTGAAAATAAGGAGGCTTACTGACTGATTGGCCCCTCCGTTTCTCCACCCACCTGTCCATCCATCCACCTTCCCATCCAACCATCCATCCCTTTCTATCCATCCATTCATTTAGCAAACGTTAATTGAACCACACTCTTTGCCAGGCCCAATATTGGAAGCCAAAGCTATAATTTGAAAAGGCTCCATTCCACTCCTCAAGGACAGTCCAGTGCCCTGGGAAGGCAGATGCAGTCACAGAGGAGGTTACATTGGACATTCAGTGAGTTACACCTGGCCCCGGGCATACACAGACTTTTAGAAAATTCTGTATGAAAACAATAAAAATAAACCACAGGGGTAGGGAGAAATGCCATTTCCAGCTTTCTTTTTATTCTTTGAGAGTAGGGATTTTAAAGCCGGACTTTTGGCAATCTGGGGTGGGGGCAGCATCCACACCAAGTAGGTGGCTCGTGCCTCTCTCCAGCCTACATTCATCTTCTCTGAAGCAAAGACGTCTGTGGCTTGAACCCTTTCATGGAGTCAGTTCTCCCCCACAGGCTGTCTTCACATCAAGTGAGGGAGGGTTATTTACTGCATGCTTCATCGCTGATGATCTCCATAGAGAGAACGCAGGAATCACGCTCACTTGCAGCCGCTGAGTAGCCTGGACAGGAGCCAGCCCTATCTGCTCTCCCTGTATCTCCTGTGTGTGTCAGGGGCTGGCCAGCAGTGTACATTAAAAAGAAATCCTCAGAAAAGTTAACAAAAGAGCACAGACGTCATTCCTAGCTCGATACCAAGTAGGTATTTAGCAATCATTTTAGTTTGCATTTTGTGCTATTTGCCAAGGATTCGTATATACTTTGGCTTTTTTGAATTAAGATTATAAAACCATATGGAAACTCTGATACCATTAAAAAAAAAAAAAAGTTGAATGCAGCACCTGTTTTAAACATTAGCGACCCTGAAATTGGTTTTCATATAATTGTGAGTTACAATAACTTTCACCTCCTTGGATTTCGTTTATAGTTTTGACGTGAACTGATGAGAACTGGGATATCGTTAGGCTTTTTAGCATTTTTTTCTTTTCTTTTTCTGGCTTGGATTCGAAGGGTTCTGGAGGTTTGAGGTTTGAAAGTAATCATTGTAAAACACATCATCATTAATCAAATTACCAACACCACAGTGTACAGGGTGTTCCATTCCAGGCTTAGGGGAACCATCCCATCAATTCTAAGCAGGACGTTGTCACTAGGGTAGACAAAGAATCAATCAAATCAACAAGTATTTATCCAGGGCTTATTACGCACTTAGCACAATTCCAGGCTACAATTTGGAAGGGGAGCGGGAGAGGGTGGAAGATGTGTAAGACACATTCCTTCATTATCTGAACAAGTAAGGAGGAAAATGGTAATTGTTTCTTCAAAATTCTGTCTGCCTTAATGGTTAGCTTTGAATAGCTGTATGATTTTAGGTTGCAAGGTTGGAAATATGACTGCTTTGTACTTTCAAACTGAAATTAATTATTTGGGGGTAAAAGCCCACACATTTATTGTATTGGTCTGGTGTTTCTCTTTACAATTGCTGCTGATTTTGGCAGCATGGAAAGGACCCTACATCCTGTCTGCTGAAAAGCACAGCAGTATAAAAAGGGCTTCCAGGAATTTTTTTTTTTTTTTTCCGCAGTTTTTGGCTGGGGCTGGGTTTGAACCCCGCCACCTCTGGCATCTGGGGCCGGTGCCCTACTCCTTTGAGCCACAGGTGGCACCCCCAGGGAATTTTTCTTCTGTGGCATCCCTGTTCTGAGTGAATGAGCAAATGCCCAGCAAGGCCCTGTCCCAGCTGATATCGTGGCACCTCTCAAAGCCCACTTAGCTGACCAGCTGTCAGATAGATACACACTGATGCTCTGCCTATGTTCCTGGAAAAAAAGGGAAGCGGCCAGGTTATATAATAGTCTGACTTTAAGAGTTCAGACCGTTTTCCAATAAACAGATCCACAGCTGAGAAGTCTAAGGGAAACTTTCTCCTGTACAGTCTGGAGAGGGAGATGTTTCAAATTTGGAATTTTAAAAACAGCTTCCTTGAGGTATAATTTGCATAGCATAAAATTCACCTATTATAAATGCACAGTTCAATTAGTTTCAGGAAGTTTATCTAGTTGTGCAACCATCACTACAATCAAGTTTTAGAAAACTTCCAATACTTCAAAATGTTCCTTTCGTGTCCTGTTTGCAGCAAGTCCTCTCTGATACCTGCAGCCCTAAGCAAAGGATCCTCTTTTTGTTCAGAGATTCCACATGAATGGGATCGGCCAACAGGTTGTCTTTCTCACCTAAATTCTTATTTCCCTGGGCAGGAGGTTCTCAAGGTTCATTCATGTTGTTTGATGTATCAGCACTTCATTTTTTCTTGCTGATAGACCATTTTGTTAATCCTTTCATCAGTTGATAGATGCTCAGATCTTTCCCTGTTTTTTTGTTTGTGTCATAACATCCACTATCACTAATAATTTTTTTCTCATCTCCCCACAATCCCCCCTTTTAAAAATCACTGATAATTTTAAGACATGATGCTGATTTTTAAATGGCAAATTATCCATTTCTTAATTTGAGTTATTCACATCACTACGCTAGTTCTGAGAGATTTTTGTATTAGATTCATGCAACATAAAGTACTTGGAAAGGAGGACGTTAGCAAATGGACATTTTGTCCAACTAAGACTTCGGTCATGACACATGAACTAGACCTTCCAGGCCTGAAATAAACCAGCACTCCCTCAAAGCAAAACAGTTTGCCCAGAGATGCTTTACTTTTCTCCCTTACCATATCTGTTTTCTCTCTCTTCAAATACTTCACTACCATGTACTTTGTTAATTCATTCACTCCTGTTAATTCCACAGATTTTTAGTGGACATTTCCTCCGTGTGAAGGCATGGTGCTTAAGTTAGATACAAGGAATCAAACATGATTGTGATTTGTTTGGTACAGGTACCCAAGTCAGTTTTTTGAACATTTTTGACTGAAACTCATAGTAAAAAGTACATATTGCCTATATACATATACACATACACATACATATACATAGCTGAGACAAAAGTTTTATGAAAACAATACTTCATGTTACTATGTGTGATGCAATGTTGTTTTCTGTTTTATTTGTGTGTGTGCATGTGTGTATTTTTTTTAGAGATGGGGTCTTGCTATGTTTCCCAGGCTAGAGTACAGTGGCTATTCTCAGGCACAATCATCATTCATTGCAGCCCAGGATATCTGGCCTTAAGTAATTTCATCTCAGTCTCCCTAGTAGCTGGGACTACTTATTTTTATTCAGCTTTTGTTTTGTTTTGTTTTGAAATAGTCTCATTCTCTCACTGTGGGTAAAGTGCTGTGGCATCGTAGCTCAAAGCAACCTCAAACTCTTGGGCTCAAGCAACCCTCTTGCCTCAGCCTCCCGAGTAGCTGGCACTACAGGCACCTGCCACTACACCTTGAAAGTTTTTCTGTTTTTAGTATAGACGGAGTAGCTCTTGCTCAGGCTGGTCTTGAACTTCTGAGCATGAGCAATTTACCCACCTTGGCCTCCCAGAGTGCTAGGATTATAGCTGTGAGCCACCATGCCCGGACTATCCAGTTTATTTTTTAAAAACAGTTGATTGTAACCTACTGAACTGATTTTCACCCACAAATGAGTTGTGGCTTGTAATTTTTAAAAGTTTCAGTAAAATATTAATCCTTCAGCATAAAGAGAGGGGGACAGTGATTACTACATAGGACTAGAGACTGGGAGAATTGTGTGGGGTTTCTGGGGGAATGGAGGGGAGGACAGAGAAGGTGGGGAACCTGTTTCCCATCAGGGTTCGCACCCCAATCATCCAGGAGGAAACCACGTGTGCTGAGGAAGCCAGGCCTCTGCAGCTCAGCAGAGGAGGGGGGCTGTGGAGGGGGGAGAAGAATTTCCCTTCTTTGTCCCAGATAATAGAATCAGCTCAAGTCCAAATAGCAAATGTACACTCACATGTTCTAAATTCACTGTCCTTGAGAGATCGTTATTCTCTTCAAGTAGCTAAAACTCATAAAAATAGGACTGATCTTACGATGCTCCTGAGATGATGGAAAACTCTGGCTCATGGTCCCTCTCTTTCTGAATCAATAATTATCTTTAACTTTTTTTTTTTTTTTTCTCTCATGGTTCAATCCTTTAAAAATTCCTTCTCTAGCCTGTTTTCTCTCAGCTGTCTTTCTTAGGAAATAACTACAACCGGGCACTGTAACAAACGGTTCCTTTCAAGAAATGCCACTGAAATTCCTTCTCTGGATTCTCTTTCTCCCTAAGGCTTCAGGCCAACAAGCTCTGTGGCAGGGACTCAGGACACAGGTCGTTTATAGATAGGCAGGGGAGGGATGTTTTCAAAAGCATTTGTTGAGAGTTTAGCATTTTACATACTTTGTCCCATTTATTTCTCAAAATGATTCAATGACGTAGACACCCTTATCTGCATTTTCTGATATAGAAAGTGGGACTCAGAGAGGTTAGGTAACTTACCCAAGGTCACTATTAAGTGCTGGAGTGAAAATCCTAACTGTTGTCTTCTGCCTGTAAAGCACGTGAAATTAATGGCACTGAAAACACTCACTGAGGGTCTGGGAGGTGGAATGGAGGACACAGGATGCTAGGGACATCATCCCTGTCCTGAGGTGCTCACGCCACCATACAGTGTGATCTGGAAACAGAGGAGGTCCCAGCACTGTGGAAAGGTGGTTTGTTTGATCTGTAACTGAGGAGCTGGACGTCTATTCTGCGGGCAGCCCCTGAGGTTTCTGAGCAGGAGAGTCACTGGCCAGCAGATGTGTGCTCCATCTGGCAGCAGGAGAGAGGTGCTGGGCTTCTGGCTCAGGAAGGCAGCAGTGGGAAGGGAGCAGAACGCCAGGAATGTGGTGGGAGCAAGACCAGACCTGGCGGCGGAATCTGTCCTGGCTCCAAAGCATCACGTTTATTCTTCCTCTGGTGCGGCTGACCCAAGTGACCCATCCCAGGGCCATCTAAGATAACGGTTTTGGAAAAGTCCCCAGGCTGTTGTTGCTCCTGAATTCTGGTTTTGGGAAAATCCCTATTGCTTCTTGTCACTGAAGGTCCGTTTCCTTGGGTATCCTGAACTCATTAGCATGGTGACAAGTTTAACTTCTCTCTACCACAACACCTTATTTTACATTTTCCCCAGCTGCAGTTGAGCTATTTTGGGGCCTGTGATTTTCCTCACTTTGGTCCAAGTTACACGATGCCGACAGTTGTGAGGTCCAATCCTTGCAATATGTTCCCCCCATCTGCCGCTGTTTCCCACAGTGCTTAGCTTTAAAAATCTTGAGTAAAACCTTCCATGTTGGTGGACTCCTGTTTTCAACATTTTCCTCCAGCTTTGTGATTTTCTTGACTCAGGCTGGAATCTCGTGTTTCAGAAATGTAGGGCTCAGATTAGGACTGCCCATGACTTTGACATTGGCACTTTCTGTCTCTGTGTGCTTGGCTCTCAACCCCTCCAACCATGGTTGCTCAGTTTGCAGGAAAGCAGTGAAGCTGTCAGAGTATCCCCTGATTAGGGATACTTGGGATTTTAAAGTGAAGAAAGAAAAATGAAGAAACAGCTCTAGAAATCTGAACCAGTTCTGCCTCTGAGCAATGGCGTGACATAGAAAACCTTCTGTTTCTAGTGATTTTCCAACTATGACAGATTCGGGGGAAATCTGGTAAGTCAGAACGGGGCTCACTGGCTGTGGAACCTTGGGAAGCTGATTCAACAGCCTCCAGACCTCAGGTACCTCATTTATAACACGGGGACAGAAAAGGTAGCTGCTTCTGAGGGTGGACACCGAGGCTGAGACAGCTAACGTTTGCATCGAGCACGGGCGGAGATGTCCTCTTCTCTTTGTCCCTTAGGAGCCTCTGCCTTTTTGCCTCATTGGTCCCTCACCTTCTCTGAGGCAGAATCACACGATGGGTAAGAGTGTGGGCTCCAGGGTCAGACTTTCAATGCTTTGATTCTGGTCCTGCTACTAGCTGGTGTGACTTGGTTAATCTCTAATGACTATGCCTCAGGCTGCCCACAGGCAAAAATGGGACTGTGGTGAATGAGCATCAGGGTGCCGATCTTTTTTTTTTTTTTTTTTTGCAGTTTTTGGCCAGGGCTGGGTTTGAACCCGCCACCTCCGGCATATGGGGCTGGCGCCCTACTCCTTTGAGCCACAGGTGCCGCCCAGGGAGCTGATCTTTCTAACCCATTGAACCCCAGGACTCTGAGCAGCCACCAGCTGCTCAAGCACGCAGGCCTTTGCTTATCACCAGTTGCCTTCCAGCTGTCCGCTCCTTCTCCCAGATGAAATATCTCAGGCAACTTGGGAATCGGTGACGGTGAGATCTGCAGTCAGTCTTGGCCCAGCTGTAGCTTCTCCGGACCTGGACACGTTCCCAAGAGAATTAAGCTTTCAGAACAGGCCAGTTCTCTTAGAGGGAAAATATACTAGGTAACCTCATCTATTTTTCTTGTGGCAAAATATACGTATTATAAAATTTATTATTTTAGACATACTCCAGTGTTCACTAAATACCTTCAGCAAGCCCATCAAACGTGAGGTGGCATTACGTACATTCACAATGTTGTACAATGGTCACCACCACCTGTGTTCAGCACTTTATCTTCTCCAACTTAAGCTCTGTACCCATGAATGCTAACACCTCACTTCCTTCTCTCCCCTGCCTCTGGGACCACCACGTTTTGTTCCTATCAATCTGGCTACTCTCAGTACCTCACAGAACTGGAATCGTGCGGCCTTTGTCCCCTCGTGACTGGCTTGTTCCCCTCAGTACCATGTCTCCAGGTTCATCCCCGTTGTAGCACGGATCAGAATTTCCTTCTTTTTAAGGCTGAATCATAGTCCAACGTGTGGATATACCACATTTCGCTTATCCGTTCCCCTGTGGGTGGACATTTGGGTTGTTTCCACCTTTTGGCTGTTGGGAATAATGCTGCTGTGAATATTGGTATATAAATATCTGTTCAAGTCCTTTAGATAACTTCATCTTTTGTGTCTGTTGCTGGAAACACGGAACATAAAATTTACCACTGTAACCATTTTTAAGTGTGCAGTTCCATAGTGTTAAGGACATTCACGTTGTAGAGAAACATCTCCAGAACTTTTCACCTTGCAAATCTGACCTTATACCCATTAAACGACTTCCCCTTGGCCTCCCTCCTGCCTCTAGTAACTACCACTCTGTTCTCCATTTCTATAAATACCTTATGTCAATGTAATCATATAGTGTTTGTCTTTTTATGACTGGTTGATTTCACGTAGAAGAATGTCCTCCCGGTGTGTCCATACTCCAGCATGTGTTAGAATTTCCTTCTTTTCAAAAGCTGAGTAATACCCCATTGTACATTGCATGTATTTATTCATTCATTCTTTGATGAACATGTGGGTTGCTTCTGCCTCTTGGCTATCACGAAAATACTGCTGTGAACATGGGTGTCCAAATAGCTCTTCAAAATCCTACTTTTGATTCTTTTGGATCTCTACCCAGAAGTGGGAATGCTGGATCATATGACAGTTCCAGTCTTAATTCTCTGAGGAATCTCCATACTGTTTTCTATAGTGGCTGTACCATTTTATAATCCCTTCAACAGTGCACAAGGGTTCCAATTTCTCCACATCCGACAACACTTGTTTTGTTCTATTTTGTTGATATTAACCATCCTAATGGGTAGGATTTTGATTTGCATTTCTCATTTGCAGAGGAATGATTAGTGCTGTTGAGCATCGTTTCATATGCCTGTTGGGTATTTCTCTGTCATCTTTGGAGAAATGTCTATTCAGGACCTTTGCTCACTATCACATCAGCATCCAACAGTGTCTCTGGAACATCAAAGTCATGCTTTCCTGAAAGATTGGAACATCAAGCCAAAGGCAAATAATATCCAATATAGAATACTCTTGTGGGTTGAGAAATGGGTATAATAAATAATGGGATATTAGATTGTTGAAAAGCTGAACAGAGTCCCCATTGCCTGTCCCTCCCCCCAGTACATATTCTTTTCTGAAGTTGCTTCCTACCCATAGTCCTCACTGAAGGCAGGCCTGAACTGGTGTATTCACCTTAAGGGACTGGCCCTCTGACCACAGCTTACTGGGACAGAGCAGGCTCTTAACCTCAGAGGATAAATTCTGAATGAGGAGACAGGGAAGCTTGAGTCTACTGGGGGCCACTGGAGCCCTGAGGTCATGTGAAGATGAGGCCTGAGCTTGTATCATGGGAAGCCCGCAGCTTAGGGAGGGGTGGGGAACAGCGATTACTCCCTTGAAGGGGGGAGAATATGTGCAGGGAGAGGGGGAGACAGTATTACAAGGCCCCAGAGAGAGGGACAGGGACAGGGCAGCTGCCTGACGCCTTTCTAGGTCTCCAGAGGCCCACGGAACTTCCTGTGTCAGGATCCCAGGAGGATCCCCCCTTTGCCTCATAATAACTTCCTGCTTGATTATACTTTTTTTGGGAATCAAAGTTCCTTGCCACCAAGTGCTTTTGTTGAAAGCACTCTGATGTCCCAACCAAAGCAGCCGCCTTAAACAAGCCAATTAAAAAATGAGCAATAGACTTAAAATAGACACTTGTTCAAAGAAGATAGACAAATGGTTGATAAGTACACAAAAAGACGTCCAACATTAATAGTCATTTGGGAAATGCAAATCAAAACCACAATGAGGTACCACTTCACACCCATTACGATGGCTATTACAAAGAAAAAACCATCCTTGATCTGGGATTGGGTCTGCAGCTGTTCCAGATGTTATGAGCATAGCTGAGCAATAGTTTATAGCCCTCTGTTCCTCCCAGGGATCCCAGGTTGATGAATCATTTATTCTGTTTATCACTAATTCTAGATGGAATGCAGCCACCTGCATTCTTTTGCTAGAAACTGAGCTCAATCACTACTGTCACAGTGACATTTTTTTTCTCACAGTGATTTCCCTACCTGTCCTTTGTACCCGCTGCCCTGCCAGAGTCTGCCCCTGCTTGCTGTCTAGTGCCTACAGCAGCTTCCATCTTCCAACGCTTTAGGGATCCTGATAGTTGACTTAAAAGATGAGTGATTCATGACTTGGAATTCGAATTCCAGGGCTTGTTTACCATCTACATGACAGTTATTTTGGGGAACTCAGAATTCATTGGGGCTTGAGTTTTACGGAAAGGAATAGATTACTCTTCCTTCCCAATAAAATATGTTCCCAGCCTGCCATTGTATGAAATGCTTAAACTACAAACAAAACAAAAGCCAGTGACATACTTCCTGGCGTTCAAGTCACAGGCATGATTACAGAAAAAGAATTGTCAGAAATTCAATGCAAGTGTTATTTTATACTACTTATTGTGGCCATTTTCTCAGGGAGCACATTACTGAAGATCCTTTGAGAACTGTTACAATTGTGTTTCATAAATACAAGTCTGTCATTGGCCTAAGCATCTTCTCTTTTGGAATATTTAGAAGATTTATTACAATGCTTGTGTCTTTTGCATTGCATAGATCAATGTGAGATCCTGTAATAATAATTTGGCTCAAAGTTATTAAAATTTATAACCATGAAGTGAAATACATGTTTGCCACAGCAGTCTTTGAAGATTTTGAAAAGGATTCACTTTCCTTGGCCAAAATGGAAGGAACCAAGCCATTAAAATGATTGTCATTATGCAGCCTTAAAGAAAGATGGAGACTTTACCTCTTTCATGTTTACATGGATGGAGCTGGAACATATTCTTCTTAGTAAAGTATCTCAAGAATGGAAGAAAAAGCATCAAATGTACTCAGCCCTACTATGAAACTAATTTGTGGCTTTCATATGAAAGCTATAACCCAGTTATAACCTAAGAATATGGGGAAAGGGGAGAGGGAGGGGAGGGAGGGGTGAGGATGGGTGGAGGGAGGGTGATTGGTGGGATTACATCTGCGGTGCATCTTACAAGGGTACATGTGAAACTTAGTAAATGTAGAATATAAATGTCTTAACACAATAACTAAGAAAATTCCAGGAAGGCTATGTTAACCAGTGTGATGAAAATATGTCAAA